>PVKU01004220.1:99942-153398 GCA_004027475.1 Anoura caudifer
TCTCACCTTTAACAGGAACCTAATCAAAAAAACAAACAAACAAGCATAATATAACCAAAGACACTGAAATTGAGAACAAGAGAGGAGAGGGATAGGAATATCCAGGGAAAAGGGGAAGGGATTAGAGCAACAAGTATGAAAGACACATGGACAAAAGCTGGGGGGGGTGGAAATGGGAGGGAGCTGGGGAGGGCTGGGGCGGAGGGACAGGATGGGAGTAGAAAACAGAAAACTGTATAAGAACAACAATTAAAATAAAATTTTAAAAAAGAATAAATAAAAATTATGAAAAGATAAAAAATAATTTAAACTAGAATAAAAGCTGTGGTACAGAAATGAAACTTTTTAATACTTTCCCCTTGAGATTAAAAAGATACACATAAAAATATTTTTTAATATTTAAAACCACTTACCCTACCACATCAAATAAAAGATTTTCTCACACTGGACTGTGGCTAAAGTATTTTATTAAATTAAGTATGTAATCTGCAAATGGTTTCATAAGAAATTTTTTGAAGCAAAGTTATAAAACATTTTCAATAAAAAAGTAGTTAACAGCAAAATTACATTTTCTGTATAGTACAAATAAAAACATTTTGTTTCTGATACACTGTCTGAAAATTTTATTATATATTCTCCAACTGATAGCTGCAGTGATGTACTTTAATAAGAAGTCTCATTTGTTAATAACAGGTTCATCATTTGGACCATTAAAGTCAACTGCTCAACTTTATGGAAAATAATAAAATCTCTCATCATACAGTGTGAAGTTCCAAAAGGTTCTTCAAGACACAGATGTATTCCAGCCTTGTTTCTCTATTAAATTCTCTAAAGAGGCATTAATTAATACTGTAAACTTGAATTACATTTTAAAAATAAGCACCATTAACAAACATTCTACATAAACTTACTTTACTTTCAGCCACACAAACATTTAAATTTCTTTAACATGTAAATAAAAATAAACAATATTTAACCAATACACAGGAAAATTACCAAACTTCACCTCATTGCACAATGGGAAAGCACTTAGAAAAAGCACTTGGAAAAAAAGAAGCAAACATTATTTTTGTAATTTTTCATACATTTTGTCATTTTCTTAAATTGAGAGCAGTTAAGACATTGTCAGAGCAATTTCCTGAGTTTCAAACTTTCTAATTTCCAGCTCAAAGCCAATCTTGTTAATATGTGTGTCCTTTTTCCAAGCATACAAAACACTTGCATTTCAAAAGAAAAAGAACAAAAATAAAGAATCAGAAACAATGCAACATAATTGTTCAGCTTTTCTTCTCAAAATGTGTTATAATACACAAGGCTTTAAAATACAAGTCAGGATTTCTACCATACACTATGTCCTATATATAAATGCCACAGAATTGTAAGTAATATGGAAACACTAGTAAATTGGAAAAAACCTCAATTTGAAAGTAATATAGGAATACAGAACAGCTAATAAACAGGAGACAACATGCTTCTATTTCTCAGGTTCAAGTAAGGAAGTAGATGGACTGAAAATACTGTTAAGGGTCCCCTCAGTCCAACTGTCTCCTGTGGTTTCCATATTAGTTCTCTTTTTTCCCCATGTCAGATACTGGTAAAGAATACTGAAAGATATAATTGTTACTAAAACCTTCCAAACTACAGAGTGTTGTACTTTTAAAGTACTAGTATGTCTGCAAAGAGCCACTCTACTGAATCATGTGCTAACACATATAAACCAATACATAAAAACTTTGAAAATCTCCACACTATCTTTACTTTCGGCACACAGGATTTAGAAATGGGCAAAAGTGAAAACTTTGATGATCCCCAAACTACATTCCCCTTTGGCATATAAGATTTAGAAATGGGCAAAATAATAAAGGAGCAATTATAAAAATCATTTTCATAATTCTGTGTTGCTTAAACTATGGTAAATAGTGGGGTAGGTGGCAGTTTAGGATTAAACAACTTCATAAAACCACGTATGATGTGTAAAATGTGCCTGTATATTTATGAATGAAGATTAAGGAGAAATACCCTAGATTTACCAAAATAAAGCATAAAATTAAAGTTGATACAATATAAACATAGCTTCTTTCATTTGGTTTCTGCCACAAAAACCTCACCTTTCATTTGTTTTGACTGCTCGCACATTAATTATAACAACATTAAAATAAGTCTAATTGAAGTGCTCAAAAGCAATTTCTCAGTGGGATCAGGAAATATTAAAACACCGGAAATGAATATGCAGCTGCACACCCAAATAACTCTAGATTTCAGTACTGTTAGTCACATTTCTTACATCTTATTAATTTATACATAAAAATATTTTATGTCATTAACAATTGCAGTTTTTAAGTTGTTGAAAGGAGTTGTTTTATTTGTCATGTATATAACTCTCCTAGACATCATTAAAAAACATATGCTAAACAGTTGGCATCTTTTCTTTTTCTAAAAAATTATTACAAACATAAAATATGAATAATACTTCAATACCAGATAGTCACTAACCATTTCTAAATAATGAACATATACTTTTGTTTTTGTGAAAATAAATTTAACAGGACAGCTCTTCTTTTAAAAGCATGCTTTCATAATGTATAAAAATGTGTTTTTGAGCTTTATTTTCATTAAAATATCTGCTATTTTAGGAAACCATTCTGTAATTCAGGATTCTTTCAGTAATGGCTCAGTCCTATAATTCCTGATCCAAATGATATTTTAAGCATCACAATTGTTTATTAAAATTATATAAGTTGAAATTATTCTCCATATCCAAAGTCAAATTTATTTAACCACTGTCTCCTACTGGACAGTTATACTTTACCACATTAAATTTGTGTAAAGGAAATTTCAATTGACATACTAACAGGACTTTCCAGCTGACCAAAAACAGAAGTCAATGAAGGCTTTCTTTCAGAAGTTGGCTCTTTTTAAAAGATAAAAAACTTTAAGTAAGGATTCTTTTTATAATTATATTAAAAATGTTTTCTACATTTGTTTTTAAGTTAACAGAATTTTGATCTTACTACAGTTTAGAAATTACATACCTCACTATAAAAGATAGCTCTTTAGTGCTATCTTAAATACCACTTACAGACAGTTCTAGAAGCAGTTCTATTAACAGCAACATCTGATAGATATCTAACCACTTCTCGTTCTCTGAAAACTTTTCTGCCTATGGCAGGTATAAAACTGCAATATAATCCCAGACCCCAACTTTTCTCTTAGAAAATACACACACACAGAAAAAAAGAAAAGATTAAGAGCTTAAGATCATACACAAATGCAAAGCAGAAGAAAGCTCAACAGCATGTCTCGCTCTAGGATATGGCAAAATAAAATGATTCTTTTGTATTTAGTTTTGATCAAAAAGCATTCAAGTGTTTTTGTTAGCTCTCCTTTCTTTCACTGCTACCACTGCTTCTTTTTTTAGCAGCCGTCTTTGAAAGGCATGAACCAGGTCTCTGAGCACTTTAAATACCTCCAATACCTCTAACAGACACCATCAGATCGCCACTAAATGTCAAACAACAATTAAGAGAAAGATAACATTTTCTCTCTCAGAAAGAATTAGCACACTTTCAAACTTTAAAATTGTATCTGGTAATTTTCCTAAGACACTTCATAATCAATAATAATTATCTTTAATATTTTTAACAGACAACACATTTGGCATTTGATTCAATAAAAATTTTAACTTCTCTTGAATTTTTAAAAACACTAACATTTTTCTTTTATTTAACTGGACATTATTTCTAATAAAATGCATGTTGACAGTAAACCTGACTAAATTACTACAAATAAAACTAATTTTAACCTACAAACCTTCACACTTCTAAGTCAAGGATGTTTATTTTACTTTAGCATGACTTTCAAGCACCCTGGTTTAATTTCAGAGAACCTGCAGAAATGAGAAAAGAGTCATTTCAAAGATAAAAATTTCAAATTGGTTACAAATGTATTTTATAATCAATTCCAAGTGCCTATACTAAATACATTTACTATTTAAGTACTCTCCATTATTAAGTCAATATCCAGGACCAATATCTATACTTATATGTTCCTTTTAATTGATTGTCAAAATAAATACATTCCTACAGCTGGGGTTGATTCCTAACTTAATAGTTATTACAATTTAAGATTTATCAAAACTCTCAAAGTCATGAACTTGACCTTCATGAAGAAGAGCATGCTGTATCAAGGATAAGATGATGTCTCAATTACATTATTTCTATGCATTAAGTGAATACCAAGAAGAAATCTCCAGTGTAACAGGTAAGTCTGATTTATCAGGCCATGAAATGATTTCAATACCCTCAGTGTGAATTTTTTTTTAAACTAGTCTCTAAAATGGATCATTAATCTCAACATGATAATGTTCCAGTCTACATACTCCTTTTGTAAAAGTAACTAAAATGTCATCTCTTTTCATGCTCAGAATTAATGGTCCCTTTTCTATAATGTAGCCCAACAACCTATGATCACGTGACATAAACAACATGTGCTATACTAACTGAACCCAGCAGTGGGGTGCAGGGTACTGAAAGATGTACATCCTCAGGGAATGTATCCATCAACAGGTCTTTATTCTTGGACTTTTCTTGTTGTTTTCTATTATTTGAATAATAATCACTTATTTTTAAAAAGGCATTTTGTACTTGTCAGCTAAAATCATTAATGGCATTTAACTTATGAAGATATAGAAATTCACAGTGGCTACAGTGTTTCTGCTGAAGTTTAAACAATCAAAATCATAACCATATTTTAGCAGAAGCTCCCAAATTCTTTCAAAATTCAGATACCTATTTCCTTTCAAATGAATGATCAAACAGCAATTTTAAACCATGATATATATAACTGAATTATCTTGAAATTATGTGTTATCAAAGAAATACAAATATACTTGCTTTCTTTTAGATTTTAAATTTATGACAGAAATAGTTTTTCCAGATGATTACTTCAACAACAAACACATTTTTTCTTTCATTTCTGGTTTACTGGACATCATAAATCCAGCAGGGAATGTTGTATCATAATTTAAGCATGACTTTGTGGCTAAAATTAGATGGTGAAATTCAGTTAACTACTTTAACAAATAGCTCCGAGCACACTCTTAATGTTTACTGTCTATACATGGGCGACTGCCATTACTGGGAACAGCAATCTGCACTCACCTGAAGCTATGGCTTGTGAGGTATTTAATGACGGCTGGTTTGATGCGAGCCACTCCTCCCTGGCTGTGGTTTCCTCTCCCCGTGATCACAGAGAGGTAGGGCTTGCCACCACTCTGCTTAAATTCTGTCACAACAGGAATTGCAACAGTTAATTAAAACTCACTAAAATTACATCCTTAATAAAAAAAAAACCTGAACTACTCAAAACACATGTAAAATTATTTTCATAGGAATTTAGAGATTTGTTACTTTAAAAAGCCCCCACACTGATGTTTTTAAATGTATGTTTCATTGGCACTGTTTAAGTATGGAACCCTCATAGCAATTCGTCCACCTAAAAGTTTAAGTGGAACCTCTTTCCTTGTGGAGAGGGAGATCTTGTGCTCTCAGAGTTTCTTTCTGAAGTACTGATAATCACGATAATACCAATACCTAAAAATTACTACACACATGGAATCAGCCATTGCTTTATGTGACATATTTATTAATTAAGAATCTTCACAACAACCCTATTAGTTAAATACTCTAGAGCCAGACAACTTTTGTCTAATTAGCAGCTCTGCCACTAAATGACTACGTCATAACTGTGGACAAGTTACTTAGACTATCTGTGCTTGTTTCATAATCAGCAAGATGGGCTATAAAGCGACTTTTTAGAGAATCTCTCTCTCAGGCCCAGCGTGGCTCAACTGGTTGGGTGTGGTCCTGCAAAGTGAAAAGGCACCAGTTAGATTCCCAATCAGGGCACATGCCTGGGTTGTGGGTTTGGTCCCAGGAGAGGGTGCCCATGAGCAGCAACTGATCCATGTTTCCCTCTCACATAGACATTTCTCTCCTTCTTTCTCCCTCCCTTCCCTTTTCTCTAAAAATAAATAACTAAATAAAAACATTTTTAAAACGAGTTGTCACCTTTTTTCACCAGGAATGGCAACACCAAGTCCACTAATTATAGCATAGATTGCAGTCTTACTGTTAAAGATAATCAATTATTATCTTAAGACATTCTTCCAAATAGATGAATTTTTTTTATATGAGAAGGGAAGGAAGGAAGGAAGAGAGGAAGAGAAACATCAATGTGAGAGGAAAACAT
Source organism: Anoura caudifer (assembly GCA_004027475.1). Lineage (NCBI taxonomy): Eukaryota > Metazoa > Chordata > Mammalia > Chiroptera > Phyllostomidae > Anoura > Anoura caudifer. The sequence continues at coordinate 106,192 of PVKU01004220.1, forward strand.
CTACTGGTTGTCTCCAGTACGTGCCCCAATCAGGAACAGAACTTGCAATCCAGGCATGTGCTCTGACCAAGAACTGGACTGGCAACCTTTCACTTTACAGGGAAATGCCCAACCAACTGAGCCACATGGATCAGGGATGATTTTTAAATATGGAATAAAACTGAGCCTCTTTAAAGACTGCAGCTCCTGCTCTGGTGATGACCTTGAGAAAATCAAATATATAAATTCTGAAAGTCAGTAATATCTGCAATAAAATTCTAAAATTCTGTTAATAGTAAGACTTGACTTAATGAATTTAATAATTGTTCTTCAGTTAAAAATAGCGCAAGTTTAACCTTTATATGTATTTTAACATAAAATACATATATATAAAAAACAAAAACATTCCATATTTCTTTTGCTCATTAAGTTGTCCTAAGACTACAGCAGATCCACATACAGATGGTTTTTCAAGTCTGAGATCTCCAGGGCAATATTTAGCTTGGAATTTTAAGAGGATATATTGCTCCTGAATTTTTAATTCATTTCTTGCTTAAGATCTCCATTTCTACTCTAATCCATACCCAATATTTCAAGCAATATTTTGTTCAAAATTCAATTGTGCTGGGTGCTAGACACACAAGGGTATTCACTATGTAAAAAGGCTTTACACTATACAATTATTATTTGTGCATTTTTATTTATGGATATAAAATTACAAATAAAGGTTTACTTTAATAAAACTTAAATCGCTTAACTAACTACAATCCCCTCATCACCACTGCTCCCTCAGCAGTGAGGCCGTCTTTTATACTTACTGCTCTGAAAACACTCTCCAGTTGAACCACATGCCTCAAATAATGCACATGTTTATACTCATAAATTTTAGGCTATTCCTGATGTTTACCACCTTTTAAAGAAACTAACTCATTTTTAAGCATATCCTAAATTTCTTATCATTTCAACTATAAATAGTTCAATGTGTATTTTGAAAAAGACTCTAAAAAAACACAATGCCATATCTTGCAAAATTAAAAATAGTTCCTTAATATGTTTCTAAAAATGACTAAGAAATTTCCTCAGTCTCAAAAAATGTTTTACAGTGACTTGTTTCAATCAGAGTTAAAACAAGTCCACACATTGCATTTGGCTGATATACCTCTTAAATAATTTTAATCTAAAGATTCTCTATCTCCCTGTGTTTTCTTTACAATTTGTTGAAAAAATTGGATCATTTGTCCTAGATTTACAAAGTCTGGATTTTATTGACTGGTGCCATTTAACATGTTGTCCTGTTCCCTGTAAATCCCTAAAAGGTAGTCATGAGATATAAAGCTTTATATATTTCTGGTGTATTTAGGGTAAAAATACTACATTGGTGATCAATCATAAAGCACAGAAGAGCGAGATCCCCAGTTTTGACCATCCCCAATTTTGACCATCACCTTTTATGACAAAGCAATTTAGGGCAGAGCCATAGATTTTCCCCTGGACACATTTCTATTCAACAATACTACCACCTGGTGGTGACTGACAGAAACTACAGGCCACCACAGGTGACAGCAAAATGGCCTTGGCTTCCAGAAGAGATTTCTATCTTGGGTCTTGCCAAAGCATCTACCACCTTACACAAATTATTTAAGTTCTTTTTTTCTTGTAATTTTTGTATTGCCATAAAATTCACATAACATAAAATTTACAATTTTAAAATGTACAATTCAGTAGTTTTTAGTATATGTTGTGCAACCATCAATACAATCTAATTCCAGAACATTCCACCATCTCAAAAACAAATTCTATACGTTAGCAGTCACTCCACATTCCCCTCTTTCCAACACCTTTCCTCTATTTCTAGCAGTTACTAATGTACTTTCTGATTGTGTGGATTTGCCTATTCTGGACATATAGAATGGAAATCACGCAACATGTGGCCTTTTGTATCTGGCTTCAATCACACAGCAGAATGTTTACAAGGCCCATCCATGTTGTGGCATGTATCAGCACTTCATTCATTTTCATGGCTGAATAATATTCCACTGTGCAAATACACCACATTTGTTTGACCATTCACCAGTTGATGGGCATCTGGGTTATTTTCACTTTTTTGTTACTATAAACATCCATGTACAAGTTTTTGTGTAAATGGATTTTAATTCTCTAAGAGCAAAACTGCTGGGTCTTATGGTAACCCTATGTTTAACTTTTTGAGGGATGCCAACATTTTCCATAGAAACTGTACCATTTAACATACCCACTAGCAATATATGAGAGTTGCAATTCTCCACATCCCTATCAACACTTATTATTTTCCATTTTATTAAACTTTTAAAACTAGTTTCCTCATCTACAAAATGAGAGAAATACCTACCCTTTATTCAGTCTTTATTCAAAAGTTTTTTTCAATGTTGAAAAGATTCTATATATAAATGATTCAATAATCATCACTGACTAGATTCTAAGCCAGAAAGACATATTTTTTTAATCCTCACCCAAGGATATATTTATTGATTTAGAGAGAGAGGAAGGAAGAGAGAGTCTGAAACTACAGAATTAAAGAAACCACACCCACACAGACTGGTGGGAGGGGCGCAGACACAGAAAGGGCTGGTCCCCTGCCCATATGTAATGGATAAAATTTTGGGAAGGACATCTCAAGAGCGAGGAGTCCCAGCCCCACACCAGGCCTCCCAGCCCAGGGTTCCAGTGCCAGGAAGATAAGTTCCCACAACTTCTGGCTGCAAAAAAGCCAGCAGGGGATTGAATCAGTGAAAGAAACAGCTGGAGCCCAAAGCACTTTCTATTAAAGAACTCACACGCAGACTCACCTACTCAGACTCACCTCCTCTGAGCTCCAGCAACAGGGTAGCAGCTTGAAAGGCCCCAGTGGCATAAAGGGAGGAACTGAATTATCTGGCATGAAGGCAAGCAGAAGCCATTGCCCCTTTTCTAAACTCTCCCCCAACAAAGTCACATAGTCAGCAAACTGGTGCCATATCCCAGACTCCATCAACCTGGCTAACACTGTTTGACACCTTGGGGATCCCCAGAGACTCTGCCCTACCCAACTTACAGACCCAACCAATCTGCTTTTTCATATGAGTGGCTGGTCTTGGCTCATGCTTCACAACTTCCTAAACCCTCTCAAACAAGCGAGAGTTAGCCTGCGTGATCCCCAGGCCTGGCACTAGGAGCAGCCAGCCTAGATTCACAGCTTGGCTTTGCCTGGGAATCTCCAAGCCCAGCACAATTAGCAGCCATCTCAGATTGCTTTCTAGCTCAGGCAGACTGGTCCTGGGCAAAACAAAGGCGAAAACTGACCCTGGCTTGCACCACCTGGGAAACCTCAGCACCAGCACACCCAGTGGACAGATGCAGACCACGTCAGAGCACAACCACCCTGCCCCTGCACAGCTCCCACAGAGGGTGGAAGTTGGTGGTAGTGGTCACAGCCAATCCCGGCAGCTGACTGGACAGGGTAAACCCCTCCCATTGATCTGCCAACAGCAACCAAGCTTCAACTGCAAGCAAGGGTGTACTGAGCCCACATGGAGGGTGCACCTCAAGTCCCCAGCTTGGGTGATAGGGGAGGCTGTGCCACTGGACCCTACAGGACACCTACTACATTAGGCCACACTGCCAAAACATGGAGTCAAACCAACTCTACCTAATACATAGAAACAAACACAGGGAGGCTGCCAAAATGAGGAGACAAAGAAACATGGCCCAAATGAAAGAACAGATCAAAACTCCAGAAAAAGAACTAAATGAAATGGAGATAAGCAATCTATCAGATGCAGAGTTGAAAACACTGGTTATAAGGATGCTCAAGGAACTTAGCGAGGACCTCAGCACCATAAAAAAGATCCAACCAGAAACGAAGGATACACTAATTGAAATAAACAACAATTTACAGGGAATCAACAGTAGAATGAATGAAGCTGAGAATCAAATCAATCATTTGGAACATAGGGAAACAAAAAACAATCAATCAGAACAAGAAGAAAAAAGAATTAAAAAATGAAGATAGTGTAAGCAGCTTCGGGACAACTTCAAGAGGTCCAACATTCTCCTCATAAGGGTGCCAGAAGAAAAAGAAAAAGAGCAAGAAATTGGAACTCTATTTGAAAAAATAATAAAAGAAAAACTTCCCTAATTTGGTAAAGGAAACAGACATGCAAGTCCAGGAAGCACAGAGAGGCCCAAACAAGATGGATGCAAAGAGGCCCACTCCAAGACATATCATAATTAAAATGCCGAAAGTTAAAGATAGAGAATCTTAAAAGCAGCAAGAGAAAAGAAGTTAGTTACTTACAGGGGAGTCTCCATAAGACGTAAGACTGTCAGCTGATTTCTCAAAGGAAACTTTGCAGGCTAGAAGGGATTGGCAAGAAATATTCAAAGTCATGAAGAGCAGGGACCTGCAGCCGAGATTACTCTACCCAACAAAGCTATCATTTAGAATCGAAGGGCAGATAAAGAGCTTCCCAGACGAGAAAAAATTAAAGGAGTTCATCACCAAACCATTATTGTATGAAATGTTAAAGGGGCTTATTTAAGAAAAAGATCAAAACTATGAATAATAAAATGGCAAAAAAATACATATCAATTAACAATTGAATATAAAAATCAAACTAAGCAAACAAGAAGAACAAAGACAGAATCATGGATGTGGAGAGTGTTTTGATGGATGCCAGATGGGAGGAAGGCATGGGGAAATGGATGAAGAGGTGAGGGGATTAAGAAGTACACATAGGTAATTACAGAATAGCCTTGAGGATGTAAAGTACAGTATAGAAAATGGAGTAACCAAAAAACTTACATTCATGACCCATGGACATGAACAATGGTGGGGGGCATTGCCTAAGGGACTGGGCGTGCTGAGTGGGAAAGGGTAAAGGGGGAGAAATCAGGACAACTATTAATAGCATAATCAATAAAATATAATTTAAAAATATAAAAACAACAACAACAAAAATAATTGAGGACTGAAATCCTGTCCTTCATCAAAGAATATCTGCTAATAACATGGAATGGACACAAACTATAAAACACCATATGCAATCACTAATAAAATAACTGATTTAGCCAAGGATTATCAATGGATACTGAATATGGCCTGTATATGGGACAATATTATTATAATGTTAAATGTCTTAAAAGTGAGAACGGTATTATGATTATGTAGGGGAATGAATTTGTTCTCAAGCAATAAACAAGCTGAGGTATTTGGAGGTAAAGTACCATAATGCTTAACAACTTTTTTCAAATGGCTCAGTATAAAGCAGTTTTAGAGAGATTAAGCAAATGTGGCCAAAACTAATCAATCTAAGTAAAGAAAACATCCACCACAGAGGAATGATACATTATGATGCATTCACAGAATACTACACAGCAGTTAAAACCAGGTTGATCAAGCTAAGCAATCTCGAAAACTACAGTAGGTGCAAATAAAATAAGCAGCTTGGTTGATGATACAGTGTGAAACCGTGTGTGTTCATTATTTAAAACTCACAAAAGGAATACTACAGACTGGCTATGTATGAATGCACATACAGTAAGGGCAGGAAGGATGTAATCCAAACAAAAGGATACTGATTTCCACTAGGAAGGGAGGGAAGAAAAAGAAAAGAATCTGGAAGGCTACAAAGAAAGGAATAAAAAAACATGAAGAATGTAGGGTAAAATGTTATCGCTTGTCACTGGGATACATAGATATTAAGGTATTCATTATATTACTCTGTAACCTTCTTAATACGTTCTTTATAATAGATGAATTTTCTCCCTATTGTATCAATCATATTTAATCAAGTATTTAATTAATTACAAGTGATACGTGTTGAGTTGATCATCTATATAAAATATAGTGTAAGGCTTTCTAAAATATATGTAAATCAATGACCAGAACACTACAGCTGTTGATGACAAGGCAGGGCCAAGGGGCCGCAAGGTAAGAATGGAGGCATGGGACTCTATGACTCCATGACAAAAGGAGACAAAGAAAAGCCAAGTTGAGAATCTGAAAACACTGCACTGGTGAAGACAGGGCACAACGTCTAGTAGTAGCGTCTGCATAACTAAACAGACTGGATTTTTCTAAGTGCTACCTTCTGATCATGACAAGAAAACAAGCTGCTAAGCCAACAAGACACTTATATGTATGTGAAGTACATGATACTGAAACATGGAAACATGAAAGAGATCCTCATCCAAAGTCCTGGGAAGAGGAAAAGTTTAGATAAGAGGCAAGAAGTAGCCTTTCCTACTGAGCTGCAAAGACGAAGTGCAAGCAGAAAGGGAAAATGGGGTGCCACCATAATGCAAACAAACACTCGAAGGCTGACTTTTGTGATCATTCTGTAAAAATTCTATCATCTTATTTACTTCTGTATTTTATTAACCATCTATTGAACGACTGACCCCTAATAACTATCTATTAGCTTTAATAAATGTCTAACGAAAAAGATGTGTAATATTCCTGAAAGGTCCCACATTTAAGTCTCAGAATTCCTAGATTACACTATGCCCTTCCTTTAACAAACACATCAGAGGAATACAAACAGAGTAAAACAGGGAAATAAACTGTTAATGGCCATGCCAATGACAACTCTTTTCTAAGAAGGTACCCTTGAAGAATAAGCCTAATATAAACATCTATAAATGTGGTACAGATACCCTCAGCCTGCACATTCACTCTCCTGAATTTGTAATTGATACTAATATAAACAAAGACTTATTCTGTATTGAAAATCTGTCATTTTCGTAGCCCTACCTTCAGTTTTCTGCTGTAAAACAGCCATCAAATGTTCTATAGCTTCATCCACATGCAGTCCATGAAGGTCTAAAACATTCTGTGGCAGCAGGGAGGCATTGACTTTCTCAAAGATCTCCATGGCAGCAAGGTGATTGGCTTCTTTCATCTTCTGCTCATGGAGACTACCCTTCAATTATAAACATACCAGTAAAAAACACTTGTATATTAGCTATTTGCTAGGCAATGAAAAAACAAACAGTGACCCACATACAAGGTAGCACAAAAAAGGGAACATCTAATCTAAAATTTTTTTTAAATGCAATGCTTTTAAATATGTAAGAATGCACCAAAATTTATTTTGGTGAATGATATGAAAGTTCTCAAACTCCTAAATCATTTCTAACTTATTTTCTGATCCAAAACTCACAGAAAACAGAAACTATAACAAACACCACCCATCTCAAGAAGGAATCCAGTGGTTTATCCTTTGATAATCCCAAGTTTCACCCCTTTCTTTTTTTTTCTTTTATTGATTCTAGAGAGAGGCAAAGGGAGGGAGAAAGGACAGAAACATCCATGTGAGAGAAAAACACCACTGGGGACTGAACCCACAACCCAGGCTTGTGAATCCAATCTCTGACCTTTTGGTTTGCAGGACAACACCCAACCAATGGAGCCACATAGGCCAGGGCTGGAGTCCCAACCCTTTTGACATCCTCCAAGTTTGCTATTAGGGCCCACAGGGTTCTTTATACCAGCTTGATCCCTTTCTCTGCTCAATCACAAAAAGTAAGCCATATGGAACCACAAAAATAAAAAGTAAATCAGGCAGGTTTCTTGTAATACTATACCAAATGAACTCAGCAGATATTTTACTTCCCTGAAAAATTAATGTCACTTTCTTTCTCTGACTATAAAAGCAATACATTACTAAAAATTCAAACATGATATAAAGCACAAGACCCCTATAATCCCACCCTGAGATGGCCAATATTAACATTCTGCTACCTTTCCTCCAGAAGACTATCTGTTTAAAAGTAGTACTGAGTGAGAGAATCTAACCTAAGAGAAAATACAAACTGTCAAAATAAACAGCAATTCATGTAAACTATAAATGTAAAAGCAACCACAGAAATTGAGCATTTAATTTCAAAGGAGATGAAATTCCCAGAAGATACCTTACATCACTTATATAATCTACATTCCCCAGGATAACTTAATCTAGTTGCAATACAAGTATCTGCTTTGAGATCATTCAGACATCATAGGTGACAAGGAAAAAAAACAATGATCAGTTTTCCTCCTTACCTGCTGGGCATAAAATGTGGCAACATTTTTTTTCCCCATTCGATAAGCTTCTTTTGCCTTGCTGTAGCATTCTGTCCTCTTCTGCTGGTGCAGGAAGGCCTCCGCCCGGTAGTCATCATAGTCTGGGTACTCAAAATCTTGGAAGGACGATTCGCTTGGTGTATCTTCAGGCTCTTTCGATTTCTTTGCCTATAAGACATTACCCAATTGAGTACAATACTGGGAAAGCAGAAAATACAGGCTTTACCTTCAGAAATATATATACAAAACCTAGGCGCCATTGTTTTTCATCTTTCTTTTTAGAAAAGAGACATATCTCCCCAGTATCTATCTAGTTAAGTCATGCACTTGGTGACTAAAGCAAAATTTGTAAACCCATTCAAAGGGTCCAGTCACTGAAGGTAATAATGGCATATTTATTTTTCCTTATTTTTTTTGTAGTGATTGATAGCATATTTTTATTTCTTCTTTTTTTTGGAAAGACCTTATTTATTTATTTTTAGAGAGAGGGGAAGGGAGGGAGAAAGAGAGAGAGAAATATCAACAACATTGATCGGCTATCTCTTGCTCACACCCTGACCAGGGACAAAACCAGCAACCCAGGCATGTGCTCTTAGCAGGAAATGAACCAGTGACTCCTCACTTTGCAGGATGACAACCATCCAACTGAACCACACTGGTCCAGGCTATGATAGCATGTTTCAATTCATAGTTTTTTATACAACTCAACAACAAAATAATCCACTCATAAATGGGCAGAGGACCTAAAACAACACTTCCCCAAAGAAGACAAACAAATGGCCAACAGATATATGAAAAGATGTTCAACTTCACTAGCTATTAGAGGTATGTAAATTGAAACTACAATGAGACACCATCTGATATCTGTCAAAATAGCTATTATCAATCAACAAGACATTTGTAATAACAAATGTTGGAAAGATTGTGGAGAAAAAGGAACCTTCATTCACTGCTGGTGGGAATGTAAACTGGTACAGACACTATGGAACGGTATGCAGGTTCCTCAAAAAATTAAGAATAGTTACCACATGACCCAGCAACCCCTCTTCTAGGTATCTACCCCCAAGAATTTGAAAACATTTATTCGTAAAGATATATTTACCCCCATGTTCATTTCAGCATTATTCAGAGTGGCCAAGACAAGGAAACAACTGAAGTGTCCTTTGACAGATGATTGGCTAGAGATGGACATATATACAATGAATGCTATTCAGCCATAAGAAAACGTAATACTGCCATTTGCAACAACATAGATAGATCTTGAACATATCATGCTAAGTGAAATAAGTCAGGTAAAAAAAGCCAAAAACCTTATGATTTCACTCATACATGGGATATAAAACTTAAAGCAACAAATGAACAAATAAGACCATAAAAAGCTCATATGCACAGACAATAGTAACCACTAGAAGGAAAAGGGAGTTAGGGAGGGTAGGTAAAGGGTAAATATATGGTGATGGATGGAGATCTGACTTTGAGTGGTAAACACACAATGCAATTTACAGATGATGTATCACAGAATTGTAATTTGAAACCTATGTAATTTTAGTTACCAATGTCACCCCAATAATTTTTTTAAAACAATCAATAAAATAATTGAATAATATTCTTTTTAAACCAGAAGGGCATGTGTAGTGACCACACCTGGTAAGTAGTAAAAATTGTAAATGGATTTATAGGAGTTTTCAATCAGCTGCCCACCAACTAGCTATTATGGCAGTGATGACTTTCTGAACTTTTGGAAAATTATCTTTTAAGCAACTGTTATCCAGAATAAACCCTTATATTAAAGAAGAAAAAGTAACTCTAACTTAAAACACAAGGTAATAGAAATAATCATGCAAATTTGCCTCAGTGCTCTCCACCAAACGGAAGATTCCATTTTTCTGAAGAAAATTCTTATACAGTACATCCAGATGTCTCTAAAATATCAAAAGTTAGTATTTAAAAAAAAAACAGTAAACTATAGTCACTTCTATATCCAATTTGGCTTCTATTTATCCCACTCTCCAAAATGTTATTTGCAAGCAGCAAGCTAATGCTTCTTAGCATGCCATTGGGGGAGGGAGGGAGGTAGAATTAATCTGTATGATTTGAGTTGATGTTCTTTTTTCTTTTTTTAATATTTTATTTATTTATTTTTAGAGAGACAGGAAGAGAAGGAAATATTGATCAGGCACCTCTTGGCACTCAATCCATTGAGCCACACCAGCCACAGCTTGAGTTGATTTTCTTAAAAACTTAAAAGAATTCAAAGTATCAGGTGCCATACCAAGCAATTTAATGATCATTTTATGAACACTCAAATCCAAAATCCTCCCAAAAATATAGTTTTCAACTTCTTAAACAAATCATGCTTTTCTGACATAATTAATTGAAAGTAAATTAAATAATGTAGGTTACTTGTTAAATTTCTAAAAGCTGAAAACTGTCATTAAATTAGAAATATTATCAAGGATTATAATTATAATGTACTCTATAATACCATCTTTAATAAAAGTGATAATTAAAATTGTTTCATAATTTAATATGTTAAATACTATAAAACATTACATGTATGTATTATGTAATATAAATTGCTAATTTGATTTTTAAAAATACCTTTTTTTAAATTTCCTGCCTGTGAATGGAGTTTAGAAGCTAAGAAATGTTGGGAAGAACATGTTTAATATATAACAGTAGTTGGCTATATAATTTTTTACTCATTACATTTTGTTTACTTAAACCCTAGAATTCTATTTATTTGTTTATTTTTAGAAAGAGGAGAATAAAGGGAGAAAGAGAGGGAGAGAAACCTTGATGTGCAAGAGATATATTGATTGCTTGCCTCTCACATGCCCCTAATCAGGAACCTGGCCTGCAACTCAGGCATGTACCCAGACTGGGAATCGAACCGGCAATCTTCTGGTTCACAGGCTGGCACTCAATCCATTGAGCCACACCAGACATGGCAACCCCTAGAACTCTAAAGGCTTGAAAGAGTTAAAGAAACCTTTTTTAAAAAGAGAAAGAATAATAAAACAAAGGCATCACCATACTCCTAACTCATTACCAGAGTCAAAAATCTATAGATATACAATTTCTTTTTGTAACCAATATCCAGCTTATTTTATGAAAAAACATAAGGCTCTCTCTGACACAGAATATTCATAGAACCTACATCCTTATGTCACTCTCGCCAATACTTAATCACAAGCTTGTTTCATATTAATGTTTAAATATTCTACAAGTATATGGCTTGCATCCCAGGGAAGGGATTATAAAAACACTTTTTATGACCTTTGAAAAGCCCACAGTGACTAACACTATGAACATAAATACTTCATAGCAATAAAGTCTCTGTTGGTGTTCATAGTAAAAAATGCAAATTACATTTGGATTTCTGGGAAGAGACCCTTCATTTCTTATTTTTAAAAATAAAAAAAACAGTATATAAAGAGAAACACTTTCCCAAATAGCTACTCTCTTTTAAAATGAAACTAAGATTTATTTTTATATCTATTTCATAGTGATATGGTTTACTATAACTTCATTAACAAGGGCCAAGTAGAGTCCATGCTTCCTAAAATTCACCTAATTAGTACCAGTTACTTCTGTTGAAAGCATGATGTACTATAATAATAAAATCATCTCCTATGGTAACAAAATCATAAATTTTATTAAAGACTAAGGGGGAAAAGCAGTAGTATTAATAAAACATAGATATAAATGTTAGTTTCTTGATAACAGATAAACCAAAACATTACTGATTCCATGATATTCCCTGAAATCAGCATCTGCATGGTCCCTTAAAGTCCTGGAACACCAAAGACAGACTTTTCTGCTCACAAATCTAAGAGGATTTTTATCAGTGTCGTAAGATCTGCCTACATTTTGTGAGAAAAGCTGAGAATAATCTCCAAAATAACTTAAAGTTTACATTTTGGCCAGCAGTCACATAACTCGTAAAACCCCTTTTCTGATTCCAACATTTCCTTGAGCAAGTATATCCTCTCCCCATCACCTCTTCTATCACCATACTGATCCACAGATCACTGCTCTATTATCACGAAAGAAAAGAAACAATCTTCATTCTAAGTTTGGCCTTCCAGGCCTCCTCATCATCATCTTATACACTCTCTGCATCTTATAACATACTGCACCTCTCTATCCATGATGAACGCAGGCATCAGTGTTATGGCTTGGTTCCTGCTCCATGTACAGCACTAACAGATCACATGAATATCAAAATTACCTATGTCCTATATATCAACTAAGTGATGGTGAAATGTTCAAAGAAAAAATGGAGCATATGCATTATTCCTGAGTGGTCTTATTGATAAGTAAGAATAGCAGAATGATAGAGATCTATAAAAAATTTTTAAAGCCTAAAGCTATTAGAACATGAATATACAATATCGATTATATTTCTATGCACTTATACAATCCAAAAATAAAATTAAAAAAACAATTCCATTTGTAATAGCATCAAAAATAAAATATTTATTTAGAATATATAAAAATAAATTTAAAAAGATACAAAACTTAATACTCAAAATTCTAATACCCTGTTGAATGAAATTAAGAGGACTTAAATAAATTGAAAGACTCTCCATGTTCACAGATTGGAAGACAGTATTATTAGGACGGCAACACAACTCAATCTGATTGATCTACAGACTCAACACAACCCCCATAAAAATTCCAACTGTCTTCCTTGCAGAAATTGACAAGCAGATCCTAAAATTCACATGGAAATGCAAGTGGACCATAACAGTCAAAACAATCTTAAAAAAAGAACAAAGTTGGAAACTTACACTTCCCAATTTCAAAACTTACCACAAAGCTACAGTAATCAAGACAGTGTAGTAATGATATAATGACAGACATACAGATCAGTGGAATAGAATTGAGAATCTAGCCCTGGCTGGTGTAGCTCAGTGGATTGAGTGCAGGCTGCGAATCAAAGGGTCGTCAGTTCAATTCCCAGTCAGGGCACATGCCTGGGTTGCGGGCCAGGTCCCCAGTGAAGGCCATGTGAGAGGCACCACACATTGATGTTTCGGTCTCTCTTTCCCCCTTCCCCTCTGTCTAAAAATAAGTAAATAAAATCTTTAAAAAAAAAGAATTGAAAATCTAGCAATAAACTTACAGTCAATGCATTGCCAACAGGGGGATAAGAAAATTCATTGGGAAAAGAAGAGTCTTTGCAACAAGTGGTGCTATGACAACTGGACATGCACACATAAAAGAATGAACCTGGACCCCTATCTCACACCGTAAGATAGGGGTACAAAGTTAACTCACTACAGATCAAAGGGCTATTATGTAAGCACTAAAACTATAAAACTTTTAGAAAAAAATAGGTAAAATCTCATGACCTTGGATTGGGCAATGGCTTCTTAGATATGACAGCACATCATCAAAATTTAAAACTTTGGTGCTTCAAAGAACACCATTAAAAAAAGTGAAGACAACCGAATAGGGGGAAATTTTGTAAATTGTATATAAGTAACTCTTACACCCCCCAAAATTTTTTTAATAGACAAAGGATACAAATAGATACTTCTTCAAAGGTAAACAAATGGACAATAAGCACATGAAAAGATGTCTGACATTCCCAGTCATCAGAGAAATTAAAATCAAAATGAGGTATCACTTCTATATCAACCATTTATTTTATTTCCTGAATTCTGATTCTTTGACATCTGGAGCTTTGCTAACCCCTGGAGAAACAGCACCCCACCCCCGCCCTGGTGTTAATGAATTCCCAGAGATAGCAAACAATTCACCTGCTAGTGCATCTTACATAGGCAAACCAACAAATCTGAAACCTGTATCCCAATCACCTCCTTTTGAGGTTCTCACCCTCTGGGTCACTATCAACATACCCTAGTCACCTAGGCCAGGCACCAGAAAACTGAGGACAAACTGTTCCCATGCCCCAGAACCTACTGAAATTATTCAAACTAGCCAATTCTAAGCCTACTTACCCTGCCTCACCCATTTCTTCCTACAGAAACCACAAAAAAGTCTCTTGCCCACATTTCTTCCCAACTTAGTCTGCCTCCTGACCAACCCTAGTACTTCCCCATGTAACCTGCATGGCAGGCCAGACCTTTTGTTACTAGGGATCTGTGCATATAATAAACTTCTTCCTTCATGGCATCTCCATGTCTTAGTGTTTTACCATACCTGATTAAAACAAATCCCAGGTACCCTTAAGACAACACCACACTTTCTAAGATGTCTATAATCAAGAAGACTGACAATAACAATTGTCAGAGAAGACATGGAGAAGTTGCGACCTTCATACACTGCCGATGGGAATGTAAAATAGTGTAGCCACTTTGGAAAAAAGTTTGGCAGTTTCTCAAAGAGTTAAATATTTCTGCCCACGTATTTATAGCCTATGACCCATCATATCACAACCCCACTGCTATTCAATTAAGCCTCATACTCTGCTATGTAGAGTGTACACACAAAAAGTTACAGAAATTCAAGTGCTTGTGCACAATGACAATGACATTGAAGGAAAAAACAATCAGCTATAAATTCATTTATTTTGAGTAAAGAGACATTCTAAACCAAATATGCAATTGGTGGTTAAATTTCCGATCTAGTCAAAATGGTGAGAAATAATCATCAAATTATCTCAGTAAATCTATTATACTTTCATAGACAATTATCGTTATAAGAAAAAATAAGTAATTCTGTACCTTTTTCTCCTTAGATTTCTGTGCAGTATAAGAAGTGACATTTTCATTTTGGTGAACAAACTCTTGTGCTACAACTGTTTTTACAGGGTCTCCTTCAAAAACACAGTTCAAAAATTGCACTGTCTGTTCTAATGAATAGCTGTAAAGACATTAAGTACAAATATAATGTCAATAAATGAAAATAAAAGATATGTTTACATAAGCAATCCTTCAAACATTTCAGAAGACAAAAAAATGACTCAGTTTTAAGTTTTAAACATTGAAATTAAATTAAAATTTCATCATGTATCACAAAGACTCAAGAATGACCAGAGAGAAACTGTCAAGGTATAGGCCCTCAAAACTGGTTTTAAAAATGAATACTGCCCTGGGCAGGTGACTGGGTTGGTTGGAACATCCTCTTGTGCACTGAAATGTTGCAGGTTCGATTCCCCAGTCAGGGCGCATACAAAAGGCGACCAACTGATGTTTCTTTCTCACATCAATATCTCTATCTCTCTCCATACCCCCTTTCTCTAATATCAATAATAGTATTCTCAGGCAAGGATTTAAAAATATATTATAAAAAATGAATACCAAAAGGTACATATTGATAATTAATTCATTTTCTGATCTTTTATTCCAGGTAAATTATCCATAACAAACCTTTCATCTTATCACCTAATACTTTGTAAATCCCTTACTGGATTCACACAGGGTTTCAGTTTCCTTAAATTATCAAACACAGACAATAGATCTTTATATTGATATTTCTGTTGTGTTCAACATCACTTTTTACTTACACCATAGGGTCTTAGTCAGAGAAATCTAAGCTGGATACAGAAAGGAAAAAGTTAAACACTATCCCACCTCTTACCCCTACATTATTCGGGAGTGTTTTCATGGTGATACTATATTATCTGTAGTAGTAAATTCTAGAAATTGACAAATATCTGAAACACTCATGATAACATCAGAAAACATTCATTCCAAAGAAAATTATAAATAATTTTATACTGCTTATTTTTCAGATTATTTATGCCCCTGATTTCTTCCAATGGCCAGATAATGAAATGGCCACTAAGAAATATTTTTGAGAACTTACACACACAACCCAGGGACGTGAACTAAGTGGGGAGGGGATTGCTGGAGGGAAGAGGGGTACCAGGCAGAGGTAAGCAAAGGGAAAACATTGGGACAACTATAACAGCATAATGAATAAAATACACTTTAAAAAATATTTTTGAACTGTGATAACTCATATCAAAATAATGTGATATTTTCCTAGTTTCCATTTATTAAAGACAACCCTTGAGGGAGCACCATTTGGGATTACCAATTTCCCCTTTAGGCCTCTCTCATCTTGCCATCTCAGACATGTTCAACATAACTCACAAAAGAGTTTCTAGGGGCTGGAAGCTGCCAACAATTACTAGCTCTTTTTTTAAATATTTCATTTCTTTATTTTTAGAGAGAGGGGAAGGGAAGGACAAAGAGAGGGAGAGAAACATCAATGTGTGGTTGCCTCTCACATGGCCCCCACTGGGGACCTGGCCCGCAACCCAGGCATATGCCCTGACTGGGAATCAAACCGTGACCCTTTGGTTCACAGCCTGTGCTCAATCCACTGAGCTACACCAGCCAGGGCACATCCTAACTAGCTCTTAAAATCATCTGCCTCAGGGGGCTGGTGTTTGAAGGGTACAGCCCTAAGAGATTACACCTCAGGCACACACTGCAGTAACTGAACCAACCTCCCTTCTTACCAGATGAAGCTGAAGCTGTTGCTAAGAAAATTATCCAGCTATTGGCAGGCTAGTGGAGGCAACCTACCCTGCGGAGCCTGACTGACCAATCACACTGGGTATTCCCAAGAAGAACTCAGTCCCCATACCTTACACCTAGGGAACCCTAACTCTGGGTTGTTTCACATCAAGTCATCGTGCCCCCAGGTGCCCATAGGAGAGTGTTGCCACAGGCCAGCACCACACCTGTAACTCCCAGCCCCTTGAGAGATTTTAACACATAACTAAGAAAATATCAGGTTAGGTAGCAAAGAATAAATAAGTAGGGAGTGCTCTTGCTCTTTCTCTCTCTGACTTTCTAAATAAACTTTTGCTTGTATTTGGGAAAAAAACAAACAGGGAAATTGTGGGTTGTAATAATACCATTAAAAACTTGATTTAAGTGACATATTTAGAACTCCACATACTCAGCAAAAATGAGATTATTCTTTTTCAAAAGCACTTTCATGTATAAACAGTAATAGTATTAAATCACAAAGAAAATCTCAAATTCCAAAAAGCAGACTCTCCAGGCCACATTCTTATACCTCAATACAACAAACAAAATAGATAATAACCCTCTCCCTACCACCACCACCAAAGCCATCAAGCCATTTAGAAAATTAAAAATTCTTGGATAAATGAGAAAATCAAACCGAATTAGAGATTATTGAGAAAATGAGAATGATAATAGTATATATATCAAAATCAAAATATTATACAAAGAAAAGTCATACCCTTAAATGTATTTGTTATTTAAGACTAAAAGGAAACAAACTAACCAAACAGTTTAAAATATCTCAACAAACTTTAAGAGAAAGAAACCATCAAAAATAAAAAGGAATCATCAAAAATAACAATGATTTAAAACAAAAATCTTTGATCAATAAACCAAGAACTTGTTCTTTAAAAGGGCCAATCTAATAAATAGCAAAAACAGAGAAAAAGTGAAGAAAAGAATGTTGGCGGGGAGGAATATGATCAATTACAAAATAATGTTTTTAATTATAAAAGTATTATATGCCACTTAACAATAATAAACTTGAAAACCAAAATAAAACTGATGATTTTCCATAAAACAAATTACCAGAAAAGACTGAAAAACAAAAGCTGGATAAAGCAACAATCTTAAAAAGACAGTGAAAGGTTCTAAAAAACCTTCTCCCTGAAAAGGCATAATCCCAGAACATTCAAGGTATGAATTTATTCAAACTTTCCAGGGCAGAAAGAAAACAGCAGTCTTGTCAAATAGCACAGGAAGAATAATCACATTTAATTACTGTTGCAAAAATCCTGAAATCAATTCCTTTACTGAATTAAATAAAAATCTGAAGGTAAAATACATTTTATACCAAAAATCTATTATTGTGATTGCCATGATATACTAATAAACTAAAGAGAAAATTTATATTAGAGTCTGAAAGACTCTTAAGAAGGCAGGTGTTTAAAACTCTAGCTGAAGTAAGAATTTAAAAAATTCATAAGAATGAAAGTATTATTCAAACCAGAAGCATTCCTAATATACCAAACATCAAAACACACTATAACCCTACAACAATTAAAACAATATAGTGGAAATCCAGGCCCAAACAAATAGTTCAATGAAATAGAAGAGTCTTTAAAATAAAATATACAGCATAGGAAGTATAGTCAATAATATTGTAATAACTATATATGGTCCCAAATGGGTACTAGACTTACTGCAGTAACTTCCTCCCATATTATATAAATATCTAATTACTACGTTATATACCTGAAACTAATATATGTCAACTGAAATTTAAAATTGTTTTAGTATTTTAAAAAAACACAATGGGACACCAGGCCATACCCATTAGAATTAAAATATTTTAAAGTACACTTCCAGCCAAGATGGAGGCATAGGTAAACACACTTCATCACCATGCACAACTACAGCAAAAATTACAAGTAGACTACAAAACAAGTATCACCCAGATTCATCAGAAAATCAAGCTTTATGGAAGTCTGACAACCAAGGATTTAAAGAAGCCACATTCATCCAGGTGCATAGGAGGGGCAGAGATGTAGAGAGGCATGGAGGGTTGTGGAGAGGCACAGAGACTCAGAGTGGCACTGAGAAGCAGTGGAACCAGCAGTCTCACATTCACATATGGTGGATAAAAATCCAGGAGGGATAGCTCTGGAGCAAGTGATCCCGGCCTCAGACCACACCACCCAGCCCAGGGTTCTAGCACCAGGAAAATAAGTCCCCATAACTTCTCACTGTAAAAACCAGTGGGGTTGGGTTGGCGGAAGAAACTGTTGGATTCTCAAGAGACTCCTCTTAAAGGGCCCACAATGGACTTAGGACTCACTCAGACCCACCCACTCTGGGATTCAGCACCAGAGCAACAGCTGGAAGGACATGAGTGACATATGGGGAGAAGGGAAGAAAGTTAAGTGACTGACAACTGGAAGAGTGCCAGGACACAGCTTCCTCCCAGGCAATCACAAGGCCAGGCAGAGGCACTGTCCCCTCTCCAACCCCCCCCCCCCAACACACACAGCCACAAAGCAGTGAAACTGGTTGTCCCATCTGGCAATCACCTAAGGCTGCACCCAACAAAATTTACAGGTGCCTTTTCTACAACAGGCCACACTACTAAGACACGGAGTCAAAGCAGCTCTACCTAATAATTCACAAACACAGGGAGGATGCCAAATTGAGGAGAAAGAAATATGGCCAAAATGAAAGAACAGAGCAAAACTCCAGGAAAAGAACTAAATGAAATGGAGATGAGCAACCTACCAGATACAGAGTTCAAAACACTAGTTACAAGGATGCTCAAGGAACTCAGTGGGTACTTCAACAGCAAATGATCCAATCAAAAATGAAGAAGACACAAGAGAAATAAAGGACAATTTTATAGGGAATCAACAGTAGAGGGGATGAAGCTGGGAATCAAATCAACAATTTGGAACATAAGGAAGAAAAAAGCATTCAATCACAAGAGCAAAAAGAAAAAAGAATTTTTTAAAAAGGATAAAATTAGGAGCCCTGGGACATTCCCAATGTACCAACATCCAAATCATAGGGGTGCCAGAAGGAAGAGAGAAAGAACAAGAAATGCAAAACTTATTTGAAAAAATAATGAAAGAGAATTTCCCCAATCTGGCAAAGGAAATAGACTTCTGGGAAGTCCAGCAAACTCAAAGTCCCAAAGAAGTTGGACCCTAGGAAATACACACAAAGGTGCATCATAATTACATTACCAAAGATGAAAGATAAGGAATCTTAAAAACAGCAAGAGAAAAGGAGACAGTTACCTACAAAGGAGTTCCCATAAGACTGTCAGCTGATTTCTCAAAAGAAACCTTGCAGGCAAGAAGGGGCTGGAAAGAAGTATTCAAAGTCATGAAAAGCAAGGACCTACATCCAAGATTGCTCTATGCAGCAAAGCTATCGTTTAGAATGGAAGGGCAGATGAAGTGTTTCCCAGATAAGGTAAAACTAAAGGAGTTCATCATCACAAAGCCCTTATTATATGAAATATTAAAAGGAACTATGTAAGAAAAAGAAAAATCAAAACTATTAACACTAAAATGACAACAAATGCACAACTATCAACAACTGAAACTAAAAACCAAACTAAGCAAACAAGCAGATCAGAAACAGAATCATAGAAATGGAGATTTGGAGGAGGTTATCAGCTAGGAGGAGGAAAGGGGAAAATGGGAGAAAAGGTGCAGGGATTAAGAAGTATAGATTGGTAGGTACAGAATAGACAGGGGGAATGTTAACAGTATATGAAATGGAGAAGCCAAAGAATTTACATGCATAATCCATGGACATGAACCTAAGGGGAGGGATTGCTGGAGGGAATGGGGGTACTGGGCAAAGGTGGGCAAAGGGAAGAAAACTGGGACAACTATAATCAATAAAATATATTAATGAATAAATAAATAATATTTTAAAGTAAAGAGCAAATGTTGGCAAAAAAAGAAAGAAAATGTATATTTAGGAATGTGGTAAATATTAGTGATATACCTAATATCAGTGGATCAAGATAATCTATTTATCCAGTTAGTCATTTGGAAGAACAATTAAATCTCTACCTCATACCATACACATTAAAATGCTAAAAAATTAGGAATAGTTAACAATTAAAAATTCTGAAGAAAATATTTATATAATATTGATGTAGAACAAACTTCCTAAAGACATAAAACTCAAAACAATAAAGAAAAAGACTTTCTGAAAAAACATTAGAATTAAAACATGTATATGACCAAAGTGACTATGCTGGGTTAATAGGTAAGTATCACAGCAGGAAAAATAATTATAATCTACATTAATAGACAAAGATTAGTATACATAAAGAGTTTTCATAAATCTAGAAATACAAATAACCAGAAGAAAAAGACAAAAAGCAAGCAAGCAAATAATAGAAAAAGAAATGAATGAAATTATTCAACCTTACTAATAATTAGGAAAACAAAAATTTAAACAACAATGAAATATTTTTCCCATCAGATTGGCAAAATTTTTAAAGATTCTCATTATCCAGAAAGCAAGTTACACTAATAGTACAAATGACTAACACGAGAAACCTTTATAAAAGGATATTTGCCATTAGCTATAAAAATTTTAAACTGAAAACACACTGAAACAACAATTTCACTTTCAGGAACCAGCCTACAATAGTATTCACACATGGAAGCAAAAAATGTATGTTGCTCAAATATGTTCAGTGCACACAGTTTCCAACTTTTCTTATAGTCAGAAAGTCCATAAACAGGAACCTGTTTAAATAAATTAGAATGACCCTGCCTGGTGTGGCTCAGCAGATTATGTGCCAGCCTACAAACCAAAAGGTCACCAGTTCAACTCATTCGGGGCACATGCCTGGATTGTGGGTCACATCCCCCAGTAGGGGGTGCACAAGAGGCAACCGCACATTTATGTTTCTCTTTCTCCCTCCCTTCCCCTCTCTCTAAAAATAAATAAGTAAAATCTTTATAAATAAATAAACAGAGTGATTTAAGAAATCACTTGAAGAATACCATGGAATACTTGAAGAATACTATAGACTTTAAAAAGAAAAGAGCAGACCACTAACATAAACAGGGAAAATAAATACAAGCAAAACTACTACAAAAGAGTACATAAAACATAAGCTCTTTTTGGTGAAATATGTACTTGCATGTAGGCACAAAAGCAAAGAAGTACACATATATGTATACACATGTATACACATTTGTATGTACAATTACTATATGAGAAAAAAATTGAGGAGACATATAAACCAATGGCCAGAAACTGCTCATCTTCTACATTATGTATGAGTACGTTGCATTAAATGATTTATAATATACCGATATTATTTGTTATCAGAAAAATGCCAGATTATAATGTATAATACATGCTTTCAATGACATTACAGTACAAACTATGGACAATCTAGTACTCACTTGTGGTCCTTGAAAATGTCCACTAGGAAATTTTGGTTAATGGCTGGAAATATCTTAAAGAGTTGCTTCTCCTTTAGTTTAGTGGCACAATCTTTTTCAAACATAAAAGGCTCCCTCTTCTAAAACAAAACCAAAAATAAGACAAAAGAATCATCCTTAAAATGGAATTTATAATACTAATTATGATGATCCAAAAGCATGGCTATTTTGTTGCAAAAAAGACTAATAATTTAAAAGCCATCACAGACTTTCTTCACTGATTAAAGGCTGAAATTAGTAATGTAAATATTCTTGCACTATTTATTTATATCCTATTTTTACAAAGTATTTAAAGCTGCTCATAAATATATATGTACACAATCACACATACACATGTGAGCATGTACACATATATACACACATATTGTCACATACACACACCCAACACATTCAATCATATTACATAAAACAGGATATAAATAAATGAAGAAGTCAGAGAATAGAGAAAATAAAGGTAAGAATACAGAATAGCTAATAAGTAAAATTAGTATACAAATGCATGCCACAAAATCCTGTACAACTGCTAAAGGTGGGCCACAAATTCAGTTCTGAGACTCTTAGTGGCCAAAGCAAAGGGGGAAACAAAGATTCACACTGTCCATAAAATAAAAACAAACCAGTTGCTTAGGAGAAGTACAGCTTTTTCTGCTACTGAGACCTGAGAGAAATTTCTCCCATGGGTCCTCATAAAAGGGACACTGGGGGGCGGGGGGCGGGAAGGGACACTGTATGACACTGTGAACAACATGCTCAAAAACATACTCTCCTCAATGGGCAGAAACTACAGTGTACAAATAAGTTGCAAATTCAGGTTGACAGAAAATCTTAAAATTCACAATTTTTAAGTTTCACAAGCACCTTCAAAATAACTGTATGAAAACTGCTACTAATTGTTAGTTTTCTCACAAGTCATATTTGGACCTGTTCAAATTGCCAAGCCAAAAGAACTTTCGTAAAATGTGTTATTTTAATCCTAGCCAGGATTACAATTAACATTCTTAAAGTGATTTCTAAGATAATTTGTTGACACTGTGATGTAACTAAATATTGGTTTGCTACAAAGTTCCTAATGTCTGAAAAATAACTTCCTATAAAATTTCAAAGGTGACTCTGAAAATTCCTAAATATAAAAATTATGTAAGTCTAGGATGATGCTAAACTAGCTCCTGGTTTTGAAGCTGAACCATACTTAGGCCATTTATGTAACACTAAACAACAACGGAAGAGGAACCACAGATGTGACCACCTGACCAGTGAAGGAATGGATGGGTAAAGCTGATCGCAGCCTGTGTCAGCAGAGTGATGGAAAAGCTACCTCATGGATTAAAAATATTTAATGTTTTATTTAAAATATGCATTATGTCTGAACTTATTAAAATATTCAGTGATCAGATTTATTAGCAATCTACCAGGTCACAGAGTTTTGAAACTTCAAATTCAAAAAACTGAAAACTCATGACACAATTAATTACTCTATTCATACACTATGCCTAAAGTTTATTTTATATTCCTTATTTTTTAAAAAATACAAAGTGTATTTCTCCTTTAGGGACAAAAAGTGAGAAGAAGGCATCACACAGAATTCCCTTTCTGGAGTAATACCTCAGGGAGAGTCCTTGCGACCAAAAATAATACCGTTTCTATTATCCATACAAAGGCAAACAAAAATTACTGATAAGGGGGAAAAAGTACATTAAATTAGGAAGTCAAAAATGTTCATTTGTTCACTATTACACCGAGAGATTAAAAGGCAGGTTAGAACTGTAAATATATATTTCAGTAGTGGAAAATGGCGTTTCAACAAAAAGTGTCACACGATTTGGGCATAAGTTCTAGGCTTTCCCTATGGTTTTAAGAAAATCCATTTGTCTAATTTATTACATATATAAATTGAAAAGGATATTTGAACAACACTAAATTATAAAATCCTACTGAAGAGATTGTTCCTTGGATTATATAAATGTGCAAAGATGATAATGCATATTTCCAATCTAATTAATAGGGTAACTAGAGAAAATAAATACAAAGATAGAGTAATCCCATCATTCTTCTTTCGTACCAATTCTAAGTATTTCAAATATGAAGGTGTTCCTTTAAGATGTCAAATGAATAAGAAAAAAAATAAAAGTGTTTCTAAGATCACCATCTAAGAGTTATGTTTTTTTCCCTTGAGAATTGGACTAAATAACCTTTATGGTCTTTTTTCTTCTGATTTTTAAATCCTGATACTAATTTGCAGAATTCAAAAAAAAGGCTAGGAAGAACAAATGCAAAGGAAATCAAATTCACTTATAGCTTTACATAATTAGATACACTGAATAAGAAACAAAAAAATGCATATAAAGTTCAAAGTGAAATGAAGTTTCTGTTTGAACTTGTTTAACTGAAAAGTTAGATAAGGGTATATATTTTTAATTCAAATGGTTAAGTTTCTAAAACTTCCCCTAAAAAATTTTGTTTCAAAGATGGACACTTCTTTAATAGCAAGAGAAACATTTCCTATTACTAATTTATGAATGAAATTATCTTTAAATGAAAGATTTCTTTCATGTTTCCAAAATTTAAAAATTACATGAATGTTAAAATGCTAAGAACCGTGCAGCTCAATCACCTAAAAAATTAAATCTAAAACAACAGATTTAACATAGATTGGTTTACTGTTACAGAATATCAATTTCCCAGAACCAAAAACCTCCAGCTTTAAACTATGTTTAAAACATTTTTCAATTTTAACATTAACTTCAATCAAGTTAAAAACAGATTCCAGACTAGGACATATAAAATCAAATGAAAATCACAAAGTAAACATACATAATCAATCTAGAGTCAGAGACAAAGACTTAATATTTATACTAACTCATACCAAATCATGTTTTTCCTGTAAGGCAATTTCTTCTGACATTATTTCTCTGAGTGATACTTTTTTAGTTTGAGTATTCCAATGATCCAATAAGGGTAGCATTTGAGATGCTGCTAAAGTCTTCAGTAATTTTTTGCCTGTTCTCTGAGATGATTTTTGTTCAGTATAATCAAGACCAGTATGCCCAGCCATGGAAGGATCTATAAAAGCAGCATAAATAGTGTCAGACCCTCAACGATAACAAAAAAAAAAACACACAAATTAAGCATTATGCACTGTTACATCTACCTCAGAGAGACCAAGGAAACATGGGTTTTTACTTTTAGCTTGTAAATATAATGCAACTCTGAAGTTTCAAATTCATCTGTATATGACTACAAGCAAGAAATGACATGTAAATGTAGGAATATTTCAAATAAGTCATGATCTGCGTATCATGAAAGCAACTCAATGCTTCTCACTCTTTTCCACACCACATCGGCCCACAGAAAATAGTGACACACACAATGCTAAACACAGGAAGGTGCAAGCCAGCTCAAAGTTACCACCTAGAGCAGCTCTGGTATGCTCTGTTCAGCCATTCCAAGGACTGAAAAGATCAGTATTTTGGCAAATCTGTAACCAACCCACTGGCAGCACCCAATGAAAATTGAGCAACTGATAGGCAAATAAGGATAGGACTGAACAATGTGTTAACATGTCATCATTTCTAAGGGAAATCAAAACATTCTGATACATTCCTTGGCTTTCCGAGAAAGTGAAAAAAACAGAAGATAGTGTCATTCACACAACTCTTGGATACCCTTTGGGCACCTCTAGCTCTCAAATAGCTTCAGCTCTTACAGCTACAACACAAGCACAGTTCTGAACTAGTAAAGCACATCCCGAGATTCTTCAACTTGCTGTCCCAGTGGGGAGTGGACAAAAGTACATGGAGGAATTCATACACACAAGGAAGATCCTTATTAACAGGTCTGCCACCCTCCACTAATCACTGAGGACAATGCTATAAAAGAAGTCTTCTGGAATCAAGTATTTTCAATTTGGCATATGTACCAAAAAAGCAGGCTGACTTTTGTGCTCTGATAATAGTAACATCAAGAAAAACTTTGAATAACCAAGTAATATTTCAATGATCCTCTCAATTAAACACACTGAATACTTTTATTGCTCTCAAACCAGAACAGTTTTCTTTCATTCAGAGTGAAATCTTAATAGGAAACACCTTGACTATATCTATTAGAGCACATATTACGTGGTCCACAGCACTCATGAAAGCTAAACAGTATCAGAGGGTCTTTTTTCTCCATTATAAAAATAAAACAATTTTAAAAAAACTTTTATTTGCAAATCAAAATTCTTAGGTAACATTTTATGGAAGTATGCTTAAAATGAGTTAAAATTCATACATACACACACCAAGTTACAATGTCAAGACAATATCATTGGATTAAAAAATAAGTGATTTACCTCGCATAAACTTGCCACAGGATACCTCTTCCTGTCTTTGTCGCTCCTAAACACAAATACAGAACAGGGGATTGGCAAAGGAGGGTGTGTTAGAAAACAACATTATATTATTTTTCTTGAGAAATCATCTCTCGTAAAGTTATCAATCATTCTTGCTAAAATCTAAAACGATAAAATTAGATAAATAAAATTATAAAGTATAACTACATCTATATTTTCTTCCACTTAAAGAGTTGTTATGCTTTATTCTTCAAAGTTTTTGAAATTTAATTAATCATTACAGAGTTGTTACACTGTCCTTTTTGTTTTTGAAATTTAATCAATCAGTACAGCATGTCTTTAATTTAGGAAGCAAAAACTATTAATGACTCCCTTAAAAAAAAACTCAATATACTGAGCTTCATCATTAATTACATAATTTAACCAGTCTAGAAATAACCTAAAATACTGAAAAGAGGTGAAAATCAATAATCTGTTAAGTCATAAAAGTTCATTCTCTCTCAAAGTCGAAGTTCAATAGAACTCTTTCATACAACAGATTTTATTGAAGAGCAAAGGTGACAAAATGGATACAAAAGGAGCTCTTTAGAAAGAGGAGCCTACCAACCATTACGGATTCTTTCCACTTCTCATGAATCACTTTAGCCAGATTCAGATCTATATGAACCACACAATCCGCAACTGTTAGAGACCCTTATAAGGAAGGGAAAAAATATATAATCATTACACATGCATTTGCAGGAAACATACTAAACCACTTTATGCATCATAATACTAATCTGTATTATTAATTACTAATCTACGATTCTAGTTCTCTTGGAATATTTTTGTATATGTAATATGCCATTGTTTTCACAATTCTTGACTGCTGCAATTATATAATGCTCCGTATATTAAGTTATTTGTGTACATTATTCTAAATAAATTTAATTTATTCATTTCCATTAGTCAAGACTTTTCAATAAATGTGTTCTAAGAAATTAATCTTGACTTAAATGGATCTAGAGTAGCACCAAAGGGTTCAAAAAGGTTCATCTTTGTGAATAAGTATGCAGTAAATACCAGAGAAAACTTTCAATATATGCATGTATGAACACAAACTCTATATGTAAATGCTATTTCTTCAAATTACACTTTTAAAAATCCTCTACAAACACACTGTTGTCAAAAATAAGGTAAACAACACAAATTACTTTTGCATTTCAGTTAACATACGAAATAATTTTCAAACTGAAATATAACTATCTACATTCTATTCACATAAAGACACACATATGGGTAATTTACCTTTTCCTTACCTGAATCAATACCAACAGGGCCAAACAATTCACTGAGCTGAAAGGCCAGTTCAGGGGGTAATGCCAATTCCAGACAGTCTATGGTAAGAGATTTGGCCATCACTGGCGTGGGATTCAACATCTCAGTTTTATCTTCTTCACTAACTCCAGCTAGCAAAGTACTCCCTGCCATTAGAAATTTTTCCATTTCCTGTTCATCTTCATTTACAAACTCTTCTGTGTTTGGAAATTTCACATAATCCTTTGGAAGATTTTCATGTTTCTTTATTTCACAAGAGTCAGTAAAATAAATTTCTTCATTTAATTCAAGATTTGAAGTGCCTGATACTGAGTTTAAAATATCAGACAAACTCAAAGAAGAATGCATACTGTCTCCAATTTCTGTGACTTCTAGATTCTTCTCCATTTCACTCACATCTTGAGCAGGGATAGCATTTACAGTACCTGAAAAAGACTGGTTAATGTTATATAAACCTGAAAGTTCTGCCTGACTGTTAGGAAGTACTTCATTAGTACTCTTTAGCTCTGCAGTGGAATTAGGAAATACACTTATTAATCCAGGTCTTTCAGTAGTTACAGCTCTTATTTCTGCCTGCTCTGGGTTTCCCTTTTCTGATTCACAGGTAGACTGTACATTAGTGTTAGTGACACCAATCTCATGGCTGAATTCTGACTCAGAAGAATCAGAACTCTCTACGGTTCCTCTTTGGCTAATAACTTCCTTCAAATTAAATCCCAGAGAAAATGGCCCAATTTGTGCTTCATCATGTGATTTTTGGTTATTCTCATATTCAGTATCCTCACATAATTTGGTTTCAGAATCCAACAAAAGGCTCGTGGTCCAAATAATATCTTTGTTACACCTCTCATATAAGTCTTTTAGAGCTTCTAATGAAACGGATCCAAATAATTTACAAAGAATATTAAGATTTTCAGATTCATTAGCACTGCTAAGCTCACTTTCTTCAACAAACGTGCTTTTATCATACATTACCCTATATGGAATTGTTTCTTGACTATCTAAGTTCATGTTAATATTGAAAGCTTTTGGTTTAAATCCATCTAGTCTTCCTATTAATACTGTCACAGAATCTGAAACACTAATTTTATCCTTTTCTATTTTCCATAAGAGAGCAAAATCCTGTGGTTCAGTCTGGGTACACATGCCTACTCCTATTCCAGGGACTTCCTTATGCTTTCCTTCTGGAAATTCAACTAAAGTTTGTAGTCCTACTACTCCAGTTGGAACACTATTGGTAAGAGACAATGTGTGTTCATCGTGAATCTTTTTACTTAGACAAGTCTTATTTTCACAGGTCATTTCACTGGACAGCATATTAGAACTTCCTAGAATAGAGCTACCCAACGTTTTTAGTTCTTCAGGGCTTGTGCCCCAACAGGCCTCATGTGCTGTGTATAAGGGTATTTCATTTACAATGTCATTTGTTCCAAATTCAAGGTTGGGTTCATTTACACGCCTTCTTGATTTGTGCTGTCTCTGAGCTAAAGAATCAGGTGAAGGCCAGTCGCCCAGAATGTTGAATGAATATTTTTCAGTATTTCTGTAAGCGTCGTAATTATAGCTACTGAAAGCTTCTGAAGCATCATCACACTGTGACTTCTTGTCATCCTCTAAACTTTCATGTGGAGATCCTAGTTGCTGGATATGATCTATATTCGCAGATAGACTATTATCTAATACTTTGCATGATGGAGGGTGATTATACGTTTTGTCACTTTGTACAGATGAAGCTTTTGCAGTTTTTCGGTTCCTTTTTGTCCTCTGACCAATAGTTTTATCAACTGGCCAATCACCAACAAAATTTGATAGTTCACATCTTGATAACTTTTCCAAAGATGACTTGCTTTTTTGTTTTCCAAAGGCTTTTTTCTTTACCACTGCTCTTTCTTCCAATATTTCACCAGATGAAGAGTTTTCATTCTGAAGTGATATAGCATCTGAAAGATCACAGTCTTCTTTATTATTTTCACCACAGCTAATACTCGGTGAAACACTCTCTACAAAACTATCTGCATCAGTTTTACTACAATCTTTTTCAAGAGCCATTTCTACTCGTTCTTTTTCACTTTTGTCTGTTACTCGTACTTTGCTTTCAGAATCAGAAAAATACATGTCTGCAACTTCCTGAATGAAAGCACTCTGACTGCTAGGATTCACACCACTTATTTCTTTTCTTCCTTTGTTTAAATTTGTATTAGGAAGACATGTAACATTCTCAGGTAACATAGTTTCTTTGGTCAGGTCAAGTTTCTTCTCTTCAATTACCTCTATGTGCTTCAAAGATGAGGATAAAATATTTTCTTCTTTTTCAGAGGTAATGTCTTCATTGTCTCTTGGGCTGTAAGATTTTTTAAGTATTATAAGGCAGTCTCTTAATGTTACCATAATCCTATGATTTAAATTAAAGAAGCATTCAACTGAAAGAACACTTAACATTTATTTACTCTAGAAATTCTAGAAATACACTACATTAAAATTATAAAAGCTAATCTTGGTCTTTCAGTAAAACACTATGAACACATACCTTTTGTTGTAACCATAACACCTAGCAAAATGCCTGGCACACAGGAGGCACTAAAACTTTTTTGAATTGTATAATAAAGATAAGATTTTCACTTAAGATGTTTATTATGCATAAATATTAAAATTAAGTTTCTAAATTTATTCCCAGAAGAGGACACCACCTCCCTGGCTTCTTTAACATATTTAAGCTTAACATAATGTCAAACTAAGACTGCCTCTATATTACTTGCCATTTGCTACAAAGGAAAATGCTTAAGCTTTATTTACAAAGTCAAAAAGAGTTAACCAACATGATTTGCACAGTTAAGAGAAATGAGAGATAGGAAAGAGAGATCTCATTTGAGAGGTCACCTGTTAAATTTTTAAAAACAATCCTCAATGTTAACATCAGACTCAGGGCACTTTTGCCTAATCATTACTTTCAACTGTAGTGCTTTTTCCTTTTTCAATTTGTCAACTCATCTTCCTTCTTCTCCTTCTTTATTATAGGAGCTCTCAAAGTCCCACCTCTTCCATGAAGCCTTCCTACTAAAATCATACCTAGCATTGAATTTTCCATATGCCAGGAGCTATTCTAAGTCTTTTCCAAGTGTTAATTCATAATCCTTATGAGATCCTAGGAGCAAAGTGTTGTTACTGCCATTTTAGAAATAAAGAGCTAAAGTATAGAGAGATTTTATAGTTACATATTATAAAATTTTGGGATTTGAAGCCAGGAAACAAGGCTTAAGAACCCATGTTCTTCACCACTTTGCACCAATGCTTCTCACTGAAAGGGCATTTATGAATTTTCTCTTCCCAACTCCTAAGTCCTTTTTAGTAGGACCTCTCCATCCCTTACCATCACAAAATACAGGAAACTCAGACCTCTCTATATATTTAAGGTTCTTCTTCACTCATTTATGATACTAGCTTGAAAGAGTATTTTTACCATTACCTAAGGAAATTAAGTGATGTGATTATATACAAATAGTAACAATGAGGACATAAGGTAATGGATAAAGACTAGAATAGCAGGAAGTTACATAATAAAGACAGTATAAACATGGGCCCACAACACCCTGAGGACAATTAAACAACTCTAATGTCACCACTTAAATAAACTTTTCTTTTCCTGCTCATCACATACTCACATCCTGCTTCAGGTAAGACCATATATAAGTCCTACAAATTATCTGGCAGTGATTTCACAAGCTTCAAAATTTTATTTTTAAAAAATTGTGTTTTAAATTGAAAATCTGTACATAGAGACTTTAACCTACCTAAAACTTCGGTCCTCAAAAGAAAATGCACGTAACCCAATACATTCAATTTTTTCTGGCACTGAAGAACTCATAATTATTGGCACTGAAACAAAATGTTGATAATGTTCCAACATTCTTGTTATTTTTTCTTTGCTTACCCCATGAATATTACGCCTAAAAATTCCAGGGGAGAAAAGGGTAGAAGAGATGTTAGTAATTAAGCTTTTAAACATATCAGAACATATGATGTCATGAAAAACAATAATATATTTATAATACACAAAAACTAAAAAGCTAGCTTATTAGAATAATATATACTATTTTAACCTAACTTTCATTTTATTCAGGATATCTTAAATAATCATTTTTTAATCATTACATATACTCTTTTCCAAACATTCTTTACCAACTTGAAAAAAATGAGCAGCTCCTAATAACTTAAAAAAAAGTTATTCCTAAGCTCTGCAAAAAACAAAGCAAAACAAAAAAAGCTCATAAGAATACAACCACAGACTAATAGATTTCCAGTCTAGATGGTGGCACTGGTAAACATGGCTTACCTCCTTGCACAACCACATCAAAATTACAACTAAATTATAGAACAACCATCACTCAGAACCATTAGAAATCAACTTGAAGTATGACAACTGTGAAATTAAAGAAATCACATCCATCCAGACTGGTAGGAGAGGCAGAGATGCAGAACAGGCTGGTCCCACACCCACATGTGGTAGATAAAGATTCAAGAGGGGTATCTTGGGAGCAAGGAGTCCCAGATCCATACCACGCCCCCTAGCCCAGAGTTTCAGTGCCAGGAAGATAAGTCTCCTAACTTCTGGCTGCAAAACCAGCAGGGATTATGTCAGTTGAGGAAACTGCTGGAGTCCCAAGCAGTTCCTCTTAAAGAGGCCACACATGGACTTACTCATACTCACTTCCTCTGAGCTCCAGCACCAGGGTAGCAGACTGAAAGGCACCAGTAGTATACAGGGAGGAAATGAAGTGTCTGACATCAAGGTGAGAGCTGGGGGACCGCTTTGTCGCAGAGAGATAAGTGGGCAGAAGCCACTGTTTCTTTTCTGAGCCCTCCCCGCCAGAGAGCCACAGAGCTGGCAGGTGGGTGCCATATAAGTCAAGCTGGCTAACACAGTTTGCCCTGTCCTTGAGATCTCAAGGTTCTATCCCACCCAACTTACAGCCGTTAACAGTGGCTTTTCCATATGAATGGCTGGTCTTGGCTCACGCTTCACAACTTCCTAAAATCCTTTCAAATAAGCAACAGCTGGCCTCAGTGCGCCCACAGCTCCTGTACCTTCTGCCAAGTGGCCCCAGACATGGCACTAGCAAGAGCCTGCCTAGATTCACAGCTTTGCTTCACCAGAATCTCCAAGCCCACCACAAGTAGCAGACATCTCAGACTGCTTTATAGCTCTGGCAGGGTGGCCCAGGGCAAAACAAAGGTGGGGGTTGACCTTGGCCTGCACCACCCAGGATACCCCAGGGCCAGTGCATCCAGTGGACAGCTACAGACCACAACAGAAGCCCATCACCCAGGCCCTGCACAGCTGATCCTCCATGGAGGGCAGAGATTGGTGGTCATTGGTCACAGCCAATCCTTGCAGTTGAATGGCCTGGGTAAATCCCACTGACCTGCCAAGAGAAACCAAGGCTCAACTACAAGAGGAGGGTGTACTCTGCCCACAAGAAGGCTGTACCTTGAGTTCCCAGCTTGAGTGATAGGGGAGGCTATGCCACTGGACCCTACAGGACACCTTACTATATTAGGCCACATACCAAGACAGGCAGTCACAGCAGCTCTACCTAATACATAAAAAACAAACACAGGGAGGCTGCCAAAATGAGGAGACAAAGAAACATGGCCCAAATGAAAGAACAGATCAAAACTCCAGAAAAAGAACTAAACACAATGGAGATAAGCAATCAGTCAGAGGCCGAGTTGAAAACACTAGTTATTAGCATGCTCAAGGGACTTAGTGAGGATCTCAACATTATAAAAAAGATCCAGTCAGAAATGAGATACAACTGAAATAAAGAACAACTTACAGGGAAAACAACAGTAGAGTAGATGAAGCCAAGAATCAAATCAATGATTTGGAACATAAGGAACAACCAATCAGAATAACAAGAAGAAAAAAGAATCCAAGAAAACAATGACAGTATAAGCAGCTTTGGGACAACTTCAAGAGCTCCAACACTCACATCACAGGAGTACCAGATGGAGAATAGAAAGAGCAAGAAATTGGAAGTATATTTGAAAAATAATGAAAGAAAACTTCCTTAATTTGGTAAAGGAAACAAACATGCAAGACCAGGAAGCACAGAGTCCCAAACAAGATGGATGGAAAGAGGCCCACTCCAAGACACATCATAATTAAAATGCCAAACATTAAAGATAAAGAGGTAATCTTAAAAACAGCAAGAGAAAAGCAGTTAGTTACCTACATGAGAGCTCCCATAAGACTGTCAGCTGATGTCTCAAAAGAAACTTTGCAGGCTGGAAGAGATTGTCAAGAGATATTCAGAGTCATGAAAAGCAGGGACCTACAGCCAAGACTGCTCTACCCAGCAAAGCTATCGTTTAGAATGGAAGGACAGATAAAGAGCTTCCCAGACCAGAAAAAACTGAAAGAGTTCATACAGCAAGCCTACACTGTAAAGAAAATCCTAAAAGATAAATGTCAGGCAGAAGGAAATTCCCAGGTGAAAAATCTATAATGAAAGAAAAATTAAACACAAGCAATACTACATTAGTGAAAACAAACAGTATCTGTCCATTCTGAACAATCATAGCATGTAAGATGGAAGGGAAGTTAAGAATTAGAGTAAAATGTTTAAATCCTTTGTATTGAGGAGTAAGGCTAAGAAAATGGTTTAACTTTAAGATGGCAAGATACATTTTTAATGTAACCATTTTAAAAATAAAAATAGTATACATAATTTCCAAATTAGCACAGAAGGAAAAAATGAGTAAGAAAATCAGCATTCAATCAAAAATTCCAAAATAAAGCATAGTAGTTCTATCAGTATTAGACAAACTGAACTTTATAACAAAAACATTAAGAATAACAGGAAATCTCTAGATAAGGATACAATATTTGATTAATTAAAGTGATATAAAAATCTTAAGCTTCTAAGTACTTCAGAATACATCCTTAGAATATATAAAATGAAAACAGGCAGATTTGTAAGGGGAAAACTGATATATCCAACATAATAAAGAAAGACTTCAACATGCCTCCCTTACAGATTTCTTTACCCCTCTCTTAAACATTAATCCATCAGACAAATTTTTTAAGAAAATAAAGCTATAGGAGATGTGATCAACAGAACAAGCATGATTTAATATTATACTCACACACTATAACCAGCATATATTCTTATCAAGCAAACATGAAACGTTTATTAAAAAACTGACAATGAACTAGACCATAAAATACATCTTTAAAAAATCAGATAATTAGTATCACCCAAACTGCTAATCTTTCCTACTGTAGTTACGTTGAAAAGCCAATTTTTTTAAAAACCATCTGCTCATGAATCTAAAAGCATAGTTCTAAATAACCCAAAGGTTAAAAAATAAAATTAATCATAATGTAAGTTAGAAAATAAATTATAAGAAGAAAGCATTATATATGAAAATTCTGGGAACAGCTAACAGAGTACCTGGGGAAATCTATAGCATCAAATTATACTAGAAAATGACCTAAACTTTCAGGTAAAGATTTTTTTAAATGAAAGTATGTACAGAGCAAAATAAGATATTTTGAAAAGCAAAGAGAGTATAATCTAAAAAGCAGAAATGAATTAAATATAAAACAAACGTATAAGAGAAAGACAATCAAGCAGAATTATTTATTTGAAAAGGCTAATAAAAAAATCTCATCTCTGGTGACCAGTAAAATCAGTAAAAAAGAAGGGAGATACATGTAAACATATTAGGATAAAAAGAGAAATTTGAGTATAGATGCAGCAGAGATGTAAATGGTCAGAGAATACTGTAATTGTTTTAATGAAGTGTTAATAAATTTGAAAACTTTGGTGTAATAGAAAATTTTTAGGAATCCAATGAAAATAAACTAACGAGAAAAACAGAACTAGAGACATGGAAACATGGAATAGACTGACAGCTGTAAGAGGAGAGGATGGAGGGGGCAATGGTGGAAGGAAGGGGAAGGGATTAATCAAAGAACATGTATGAATGACTCATGGACATGGACAACAGGGAGAAGACTGACTGTGGGCAAGAAGGATGGGCTGGGCAGAGGGGGTGCAAAAGGGGAAAAAATTGGAATGTATTAGAATAAACAACAAAAAAATGCAATTGAACCTCCTCAGGAAGAAAACACCAGATCCAGACAGTTTTATAATTAAATTCTATCAAACATTCAAACTTATATAAACTCATACAAGAGAAAAAGAAGAAATACTTCCCCACTACTTTTATGGATCTAAAACCTTAACACCAAAGCCAGGCAAGGTGGTACAAGGAAGAAAAACTGTAGGCCAATGTCACTGGTTTATATAGGGAATGTAGCAAAAGAAAAAAAGAGGTTCCAGGCCAGATGGAGGAGTAAGTAGAAACCCTTTAACTTCCTTGCACAACCAAAAGGAGGATAACACCAATCTAAAAATAATAAACAACCAGAAGTGCCAGAAAATCAAACTGCATGGAACTCCAGCAACCAAGGAAATAAAGAAACAGTCAACCAGACCAATGAGGCCAGTAGGAGCCAGACCGAGCAGAAGGGTGGTCAGAGAGAACCCAGGCAAGACGGTAGACAAGCCGGCAGGGCTATCTAAACAGAAAACTAAGACTCAGAGCTGACTGTGGACTATGGCAGGGGTTGCCATGGTAAGAAAAACTCCCAGCCTCCCACAAGAATTTGTTGGAAAGTGGGGTTGGAGCCCAGCAAAAGAGCTGCATTGTTCCCTCTCAGACTACTCCCCCACAGCACAGCAGAGAGGGTTGCCCAGCCCTGGTGAATATCTAAGGCCCTGCCCCCTTACAACTTAACAGGTACACGGAGACAAAGAAATATGGCACAAATGAAAGAACAGAATAAAACTCCAGAAAGAGAGCTAAGCGATGAGGAAATAGCCAACCTATCTGATGCAGAGTTCAAAACCCTGGTAATCAAGATGCTCACAGAATTGATTGAGCTTGGTCACAAAATAAAGGAACAAATGAAGGCTACCCAAAGTGAAATAAAGCAAAATATTCATGGAACCAACAGTGACAGGAAGGAAACCAGGACTTAAATCAATAATTTGGAATAAACGGAAGGAATAAACTCAACTGGATCAGAATGAAGAAATAAGAATTCAAAGAAATGAAAAGAGGCTTAGGAATCTCTGGGACAACTTTAAACATTCCAATATCCGACTCATAGGGGTGCCTGAAAGAGAAGAGAAAGAGCAAGAAATTGAAAACTTATTTGAACAAATAATAAAGGAAAACTTCTCCAATCTGGCGAAGGAAACAGACTTCCAGGAAGTCCAGGAAGCATACAGAGTCCCAAAAAAAGTTGGACCCAAGGAGGAATACACCAAGGCACATCATAATTACATTACCCAAGATAAAAGATAAGGAATCTTAAAAGCAGCAAGAGGAAAGGAGACAGTTACCTACAAAGGAGTTCCCATCAGACTGTCAGATGATTTCTCAAAAGACACCTGACAGGCAAGAAGGGGCTGGAAAGAAGTAGTCAAAGTCATGAAAGGCAAGGACCTACATCCAAGATGACTCTATGCAGTAAAGCTATCATTTAGAATAGAAGGGCAGATAAAGTGCTTCCCAGACAAGATAAAACTAAAGGAGTTCATCATCACAAAGCCCTTATTGTATGAAATGTTAAAGGGACTTATCTAAGAAATTGAAGAAAATAAAAGACTGAACAGTAAAATGACAACAAACTCACAACTATCAACAACTGAACCTAAAAAAAAGAAAAACAATGAAAACAAATACTAAGCAAATAACTAGAACAGGAACAGAATCAGAGAAATGGATATCACACGGAGCATTTTCAGTGGGGAAGGAGAGGGAAAGAATAGGCGGGGAAAGGTACAAGGAATAAGAAGCACAGTTGGTAGGCATAAAATAGACAAGGAGAGGTTAAGAATGGTATAGGAAACAGAGAAGTCAAAGAACTTATATGGTACAACCCATGAACATGAACTATGGGGGAGAATGGTGGAGGGGGATAAAGGGGGAAAATTGGGAAAACTGTAATGGCATAATCAATAAAATATACCTGAAAAAAGGGAATTAGTACTGATACCTGCTACATGGATGAACCTTGAAACATTATGCTAAGTGAAAAATGCCAAATACAAAAAGCCACATATTGTACGATTCCATTTATGCCAAGTCCAGAACACACAAATCCATAGAGAAAGAAAAGAAAAGCAGATTAGAGGAGGGTGAAATAGGGAGACAGATAGCAGGTGGGAGGTTTCTTTTTGAATAATGGTTGCACACATTGTGAATACACTAAGATTAGGTTGTCCTTTATTTAATCCATGTCCTAAGTAACATTTTTATTCAAGTCAAACAATCAAACAAGGTGGGGGAGGTGAAATACCTGGACAGCTAAAGAGCTGGACATTTGCTCCCTTTTCCATCTATGTCTCCTCACTCCCTTCCAGTATTCTAAGTCACTAGGCAGCTATACTAACTTGTTCCTCCCAGTAGCACAAAGTTCAGTTATGTCAAACCCTAGAGTGTGGTCTAGCTTCAGATATCGATATCATATTATTAGTAACTAATAAAGTATCAACTATATAAGACAATTGGAATTTTTCTATTAACTCAATTATAGGAACAAAAAGATACAAACTCTTCAGACACTACATGAAAAGCCCATATGCAATACAAAATTTGTTATCAATTTTTAAGTGACAAAGCTGCAATTTAATCCATTTTGTTTCATTCATTAATTGTAACTGGAAAAATCTTGGTAGATATTTTATCACCGTCGTGAACTAAAACATATGTTAGATAGTCTGCAAGTTTTACCTTGCAAGTTCTGTTGGTCTGAACTTCCACCATGTGTCCGGTTCCAGGAAAAGGACTTTATATTTATGTTTTTGAGACTACAAAAAAGATAAAAGCATTTAAAAAATAATTACTTCTATGAAATTGAATTCATCGTATTCAAATTCACAGCATATTACAACTGAAATAACCTAAAAGATTATCTAATTTTGATGAGTGTGTTATGTTGGTAAAATGCACAATCTCTTCATCCCAGCAATTAACTTCTGGAAATTTATGCTACTGATAAATACTTATGTAAGAGTGCAAAGGTATATATACACCAGGCTATCCAATTCATTATTATTTGTAATAGCAAAAGAAAAGAAAAGAAAATAACTCAGTGGTTTATGGAACTAGCTAAATAAATGCATGGACAACCATACAATGAAAATATTATACAGTAATTTTTTAAATTCCGTATGTGTTAATGAGAAAAGGTCCTTAATGTAAATGTTGAGAAAATACAGAATTTTCAGTTGGGTAAAAGAGGATTATTCACACATTTGTACATGTATAGAAAACTTCTGGAAAAGACTTTCAAAAACAATATTAAAAGTATCTACCTCAAGGGAGTAAGATTTCAAGCATTCTTCTTGACAGTTTGAATATTTACCATATGCATGCATGACTTTTATAACTTGAAAACTATTTTAAGTACTTCATTCTATTTTTCAAAATTCCTTATAAACTAAGAAACCAAGCTCTACACCTGTGCACTAATGAGATCCATCTCCTCTCTCCATCTCAAGGATAATTAATTTCAGCAATTCTCCCCTCTTTCTGAGGCATCATTAATTTTTCCCTCCTTCCTGAATCAATCCCATCACATTCAGTTATTTCTCCCATCTTACTCTTAACCCCACCTCCTCTGCCAGCTATCTTCCAATTATCCTGCTCCTCTTTGTAGGAAATGTCTCAAAATAATTACTATACTCTGCCCTGGCTGGCATAGCTCCGTGGACTGAGTGAGGGCCTGCAAACCAAAGGGCCACCAGTTCCATTCCCAGTCAGGGTACACACCTGGGCTGCAGGCCAGGTCCCCAGTAGGGGGCACATGAGAGGCAACTACTTGCTGATGTCTCTCTCTCTCTCCCTCCTTCCCTTCCCCTCTCTAAAAATAAATAAATAAAATCTTTTTAAAAAATTACTATATTCTGTGTCTCCAATTTCTCTCCTAGCCTTATAAACCCACCCCATTGGCTACTCCACAGAAAGCGGGCACCAAGACAATTAAGTACGTCCACACTGGAGAGTGCTATGGTTAACTCTCAGTCCTCTCTTACTTGACCCTCAGCAGCAATTATCCCAGTTCCTCACTCTCTTCCCCTTACACTTTTCACTACACATTATTGTTTTTCCTTGCCCCACCGAGTACATTTTCTCAATCTTTTTCGCTAGTCCCTCCTTTTCACCCAAGACCTCTTCTCACAATGGAATGCCCCAGACTTAGTCCTTGGGTCCTCTACTCTGAC
Organism: Anoura caudifer; assembly: GCA_004027475.1. Classification (NCBI taxonomy): domain Eukaryota; kingdom Metazoa; phylum Chordata; class Mammalia; order Chiroptera; family Phyllostomidae; genus Anoura; species Anoura caudifer. The sequence continues at coordinate 146,133 of PVKU01004220.1, forward strand.
CTGCACTCTCTTATTTGTTGGCTTTAAATATTATAATCCGTATGGTAATGACTCACTGACATATAGCTTTAGCCTAAAACTTGTTCCTGAACTCCAGACTTCTAGATCCAACTGCCTGTTCAGCAAATTTCACACAGTCAAATCTAAACTTTTTAAAACTATTACCCTACACCCACCCCAAAATACTCTACCTGAACCCTTCTCCATCTCAGCTGATGACAGGCTCTCCATCTCAGTTACACAGGCCAAAACCCAACTTTAATGGCTCTCTTGTTACACCTGACTCCTCTCTTTCACATCCATATCAATTCAACAAGAAATTCAGATGGCTCAACTTTCAAAATGTATCTAGAATCTACTCACTACTCAGTCACCTCCATTACTACCACATAAGTCTGAGCCACATGCTCTCTTACTTTATCACTACAGCCCTCCAACTAGTCTCCCTGCTTCATCCTTGCCCACACCCCACCCAAGTCTGTTCTCAGCACAGCACCATATTGAGTGATCCTGTTAATAGTCAGACCATGTCACTCTTCTCATCAAAACCCTCTGTTGTGGACTGAATGTTTGTATCCCCTCAAGCCCCATGTGAAAACCCAAATCCTAGCATGTGACTGTTTTAGGACATAGGGCCTTTAAGGAAACAATTAAGGTTAAATGAACTCACAATGGTGGGGTCCTGATCCTTAATAAACAGAGACACTAAAGAACTCACTCTCTTCACCATGGGAGAACACGGCAAGAAGGTGGCCATCTGGAAGCCAGGAAGAGAACTCTCACAGGAAACCAATATGTATCTTTGAAATCAATATGCATCCTTGTAAGATGACAGCAGGAAGCCAACCCTACCAGAACTTAATCTGGGACTTCCAGCCTCCAGAATTGTGAGAAAATAAATTTCTGTTGTATAAGCCAGCCAGTCTGTGGTATTTTGTTATGGCAGCTTAACCAGGCTAATACATCTTCCCTGTCATTCAAAGTAAAGTCCTTACAGTGATCTATGAGCCATTTCATAATCTGCCCTACCATCTCTCCAACCACCATTACCTCTCTGACCTCATCTCCCACTACTGGTCCCTTCAGTTCTGTGACAAGATGCCAAAAGTGATCAATGCTATTTTCTGTCATTACTGTCATTACATTACACAAAGCCCAAATCAACCCAGACACTGAGGTGGGAGATGACATAACACCCTGTAATGAGCCTACTCACTTTTCCTCTCTTCATATCAGTGTCAAATTCCATATAACTCATTCAGGGCCTGGCCTTGGTCTCTAATTACCTAAAAGGATGTCACGTAGCTCCTAAGATCAAATCAATTTTAAATGCACACACACAGAAGAAAGGAAAGACTATAAATTTAAAGACTTTTTCAATTCCCATTATCAATAGAAAAATCTTAATATATTACTGGAGGATTCTGACTGACTTGTATCAAGTTATGTAACAGCCCACAGGGGAAGATACACATACATATTTAAAGCAAAGTAATAAGTTTTGCCAGCTGCCGCTAAGCACACTTGACTGCCCCCTATTTATCACCAACTCACTGCCTGGCTACTTTTGTAAATGACAGTCAAGATAGTAAGAGATGGTTATCATCCATCTATCCTACTCCTCCACAGCTCTCATTATCTTGTTACTAAAAGAAGCAAAAAGTGATTCTCCTCTACAGTAATTCCTATGTCTACTTCTTTATAGAAAAAATGAGTATGGTACTCTACAAAAAGCAAGAGTCCTTTATACTTCTGAGTTGGGAAAAGCCCAGGAATCAATATTGGAAAAATAGCTTTATGTTTTCAATTATTACATAAGAAAAAAGGATACAGCAAACATAGGAGGTGGAAGGCTAAATGAAAATCAGAAACACAGTAATACGAGGCTGCCTTTCTTATCCATGTAGGAAAATAAAGTGTTAAAGAACATTCTAAGATGATAGCAGAAAGCCAAGGAAAACCTACAGAGAAGTCAAGTACGGTTAAGGGGGAAAGCATGATCCTGTGGTGAATATTAGTTCAGAAATTAGGAACTCTTAAGGCCAGAAAGCAAACAGAATTTAAGCTCCCAATACACTAAAATAGAGTCCTTTTATTTCCATTATTGCCTCTGCGCAGAAGTAAAATCACATGTGCTTTCAAAGGACACATAATTTTCTTCAGAAAAATGAAGAGTCACACCTTCAAGATAGTACAAGTGCACTAGACACAGCGAAGGAGGTATATATAGGCTAGATGTGTACAATATTCACTCACTAAAGAAGCATAACTGGAGCTTCATGTACCCGGCATAGGCTAATCTTGGGGAATAAACCTAACAATGCTCCATACTCACATAAACTTCATTCATCAATTTACTCAAAGTATATTTAATATATGCCAACCATAATGCTATAACTTGTTAAGTCAATGATGAATAAAACAATAGTCCTACCCTCAAGAATATATAGACGGCCTACAGCAAAATACAGCCCACCAGCAAATATTTGTACAGCCTAGGAGTAAAGAATAGTTTTCACGTCTTTAAAAGTTTCTTTAAAAATAAAAGAAAAAATGTTCAACAGAGACTGTATATGGCCTGCAAAACCTAAAACATTCACTATCTGGCACTTTACAGAGCCAACCCCATAGCCTACTGAGTAGACTATGCCAAAACAAAGTAGTGTGCTTAATGCTATGACATAATAAGCCAGGATGCCATGAAAGCAGAAAGATGACCAACCCAGCTTTTTAGTAAGTTAATTAATGATAACTTCCTAAAAAACATGACATCAAAGCTGGGCAAAAAAGGAATCTGGCAAATTCAGATAAGTAAAAATAGCTGAGTTTACAAAATTCTGCATTTCTCAGAATAGCAAAACTTCACAAGAAATTTAGATAACAAGGACCACCAAATTTTGATTCTGCCAAATAAGGGCAGTAAGAAAAACAAACAAAAAAATATATATATACACACAAACATATCTATAGTCACACACAAACATAAATTTATAATACCACTACCTTTCAATAAAAGACATCAAAAAATAAAAATAATCTTAGAATTTAAATATCAAATCTCAGAACCTGAAAACTGAAAAAATTTAGCTTTATGGAAAAACTATTCCTGCTTTTCTCATTTTCAGAGAAAGCTCAATTATAGACAGTCCATGAACTGTTTGCTTGAGATTCACTTATGTCATTAATATACCAAATAATTTCAAACCCACTATGATAGACTTATAACAATATATGGTACAAACCAAAGCAACATATGGCTTCATTTCCCATGCCTGTAGGTTTGTATTATCTATTATTATAGGAGATAACTTCTTTTCAAATGCTTCTTTTGCTGAAAAACAGAGAAAATCATTTTTAATAATAATATTAAGTATGACCTTGATATTTTAAAAATCTGATTTTTTCATAATTTGAAAATTATAGATATGTGCTCATTTTACTCACAACTCTACTTCTAAATATCACTTCTGAGTATACAAAAAATTAAATTACAGGTAAACACTGAATAATAATTTGAATAATAAATACTAAAGTAATAATCACAGAAAATTATTAAATAAAAACTATGTTATCTAAGATTTACGTGTTACGTAGCTTAACAGCATAAATTTAAAAAATAGCTATCATTAGAAGTATGCTAATCCCTGGCCAGGTGGCCCAGTTGTTGGAGCATCAGCCCACACACCAAAAGGTTGAAGGTTTGAAACCTGGTCGAGGCACATACAGGAGACAACCAATCAATGTTTCTCTCTCACGTTGATGTTTGTTTCCCTCTCTCTCTTTTTTTAATAAATGAATGAATATACCCTTGAGTGAGAATTAAAATATACATGTTTTACATATATTTATTTATATGTTATGTATAAATGTATATATTTATAATATACATTATAATGTAATATATATTTATAAATTAGACATTTTAATATTACAGGTACATTATCATCAAATAAATTCCATACTTTATTTGGATTTTAGTTTTCTCAAAAGTCCTTTTCTGTTGAGAATCTTAACCAGGATTAACATGATATATGTATATATACATACACACATGAATATATTTATGTGTAAATATTTATATAAAAATATTTTATATATTATATCACATATGCTGATGTATATTTATACATATATATTTATATTATATTGTGCCAATATATTTAAATACATATATTTCTATTATAAGTATATTTATATACATAAATATATGTCTGTTTATATTTCATATGTATTTATCATGATAATCCTGATTAAGATTCTCAACAGAAAAGGATTTTTGTAGAAAAATCAAAATCCCAATAAAGTATGGAATTTATTTAATAGTAATGTACCTATGATATTAAAACGTCTAATAAAAAACAGATATTTGGTCTTCATCCTGTCTCTGGCACAGAGCTCCTAAAACCCTTAAAATTTCCTAAGTTATGAGAACTTAAAAGGTGTTTCTTATGTTACTAAAATGACTTCTGGAATGCACCTAAGGTTTCCAGCTCTGCTAAGCTGGTAATTAGAAGATTGAAACTACCAGCCTCACGACCTAGGAGTTGGAGAGAGGGAGTGAAGATTGAGTTCAATCACCTATAGCCAATTATTTAATCAATCATGCCTATGTAATGAAGCCTCCATAAAAACCTAAAAGGACGGAGTTCACAGAACTTCCAGATTGGTGCTGGTGAACATGTGATGGTGCTGGGAGAGCGGTGAGCCTGGAATCAAGGGCACAGACGCTCCGAGCCTTTTCCCCATACCTTTCCAGTGAATCGCTTCCATCTGGCTGTTCCTGAGGTAATCCTTTTATAATAACTTGGTAATCTTACATGAATTAAGGTGGGGGAATGATGTTGGGGGTGGTACAGGGCAGACGGGAATAAAGGGGAAAAAAATGGGATAACTGTAATAGCATAATCAATAAAATATATTAAAACTAAGAATAATAATAACAACAACAACTTGGTAATCTTGTGAGTAAACAAGATTTCCTGAGGTCTGTGAGACACTCTAGCAAATTAATTAAACCCAAGGTGGGGGGGTCAATGTAACCTCCAATTGTAGCCCATGGGTTAGAAGCACAGCTAAGAACTTGGACTTGCCACTGGCATTTAAAGTGAAGGGCAGTCTTGTGGAACTGAACCCTTTACATGTGGAATCTATTTCCAGATAAAGTGTCAGAATCAAGGTGAATTCTCGGACATCCTGGTGTGTCCAAGAATAGCTTACTGGTGTGGGGAAGACTATACCCAAACGCGCATGTGCACATGTGTTGGAACGGGTCCAGGAACCCTTTCTAGTACTAATGTTAATTTCTTAGTCTTGACAAAGGTATCGTAGTTACATAAGATGTGAACATTAGGGGAAAACAGGTGAGCTGTATACATAATAGGAACTCTACACTACCTTTGCAACCTTTCCATAAACCTAAAATTATTCCGAAACAAAGTTTAAAAACAAACAAAAAACTATAAACAAACATCAAAGAAAACTAAGATGCAATGCTTTGAAATAAAGAAAACATTACTATACACTGTTGTGTAAGAGATTTTCTTATTAAACTACCTTTTTCCCAAGAAAATACGCCATTCAAGAAATAATGAACCATAATGAATAAGCCTTACAATGAAATTACTTGAAAGTTTTAAGTTCTGTACACTCTCTTGCAACTCAATGAAAAGACAAACAATCCAATTTAAAAATGTCAAAAGAGTTGAACAGACAGCTCTTCAAAGCAGATAAACAAATGACGAATAAGCACACAAAAAGATTCTCAACATCATCAGCCATCAGGGAAATGCAAATCAAAACCACAGAGATACCACTTCACCACCAGGTGAGCTACAATCAAAAAGACAGATAACCAGCCAAGATGCAGGCGTAGGTGGACACACTGTGCCTCCTCTCACAACCAAAATTAAGGACAACAAAGATTTAGAAACAAGAAAACAGCCAGAACTCACAAAAAAACTGAACTGTACGGTAGTCCAACAACCATTCACCCAGACCGGTAAGAGCGGCAGAGTCGCGGCAGGAAAAAGTGGAGGTGGGGACCGGGCTCCCAGGCAGCAGCGGCTGGCAGACCCCAGGCGCACAGACAGCGGCTAGCAGACCCCAGGCGCACAGGCAGCAGCTAGCAGACCCAGGGCACGGGGTGGCAACTATGCAGACCCAGTGAGGCCACACAAGGCGGCTGGCTGACCAGGTGGTCCCACATTCGCATGCAGATAATCCAGGCGAAGGGGAAGCAGCGGAAGGGACTGGAATCCAAGAGAGAGCAGAGCAAGCACCATTGTTCCCTCTCTGACCCTGCTTCCACATATAGTGTCACTACCCAGAGACTGGGCTGCCCCGCCCCGGGGAACACTTAAGGCTCCACCCCTCACTACATAACAGCTGCAACTAGACCAAAAGGAAAAAAAAAAAAAAACAGAAACAAAAATGGCTCAAACCCGAGAACCAATCAAAGCCCCAGAGCCAATTTATCTAAGCAACGAAGAGATAGCCATCCTATCAGATGCAGAGTTCAAAGCCCTGGTGATCAGGATGCTCACAGAATTGGTTGATTTTGCTCACAAATTAGGTGAACAAATGAAGGCTACAATAAGTGAAATGAAGAAAAACGCCCAGGGAACCAATAGAGATGGGAGGAAAACTGGGACTCAAATCAATGGAGTGGACCCGAAGGAAGAAAGAAATAACCAAACAGAAAACAAGGAAGAAACAAGAATTCAAAAAAATGAGGAGAGGCTTAGGAACCTCCAGGGCATCTTTAAACGTCCCAACATCCAAATTATAGGGATACCGGAAGGGGAAGAGCAACAAGTGGAAAACTTATCTGAACAAACAGTAAAGGAGAACTTCCCCAATCTAGCAAAGGAAATAGACTCCCAGGAAGTCCAGGAAGCTCAGAGAGTCCCAAAGAAGTTGGGCCCCACAAGGAACACACCAAGGCACATCATAATTACATCAGCCAAGATTAAAATGAAGGAGAGAATTCTAGAAGCAGCAAGGGATAAGGGGACAGTCACCTACAAAGGAGTTCCCATCAGACTGTCAGCTGATTTCTCAAAAGAGATCTTCCAGGCAAGAAGGGGCTGGAAAGAGGTATTCCAAGTCATGAAAGTCAAGGACCTACATCCAAGATTGCTCTATCCAGCAAAGCTGTCATTTAGAATGGAAGGGAAGATAAAGTGCTTCTCAGATAAGGTCAAGTTAAAGGAGTTCATCATCACCAAGCCCTTATTATATGAAATGTTAAAGGGACTTATCTAAGAA